>JAWPHD010009266.1:0-105739 GCA_037043455.1 Cyrtodaria siliqua
CAACCAAACCAAACCAAATCGTAAATATTCACTCAAAACTATAAATGTAATAAAGCCAGGCTACAGTTAGCTGGAGATACAAGAGACGATTTCTTGCTGGAATAACATGACAACTGGATGATTTCCTTGGAACGGTAAAACGCTTGGCAGTACCCGGACCCCGGTATTAAAATGTGTGACTTTTGTTTTCTACCCATGAAACTTTAGGCTAATCGAACACTATACACAGTGTTTAGGAATTCCGAGTAATGAGAGTGGATTATTAATTAATATCCTTTAATTTAAAAAAATACAGTTATTATTATAAATTAAATTTAACACCCATATAACCTACTGGTGCGTTTTCATTGACCGCCAGTATACGAGTATACACATAACACGGTCAAGACTCCAAAACTATCAATCTCAGCGAATCTACCGTATACCCTTCACCAGAAGGTTCAAGTACGTTGGAATAGACATAAGCAACAACCTTACTTGGAATGCGCAGATCCAGAGAACACCAGCCAATAAGACTCTTTATGTTCTGTGAAGCTGGAGGACTGATGTACGATTTCCGATTATTTTTTTCCTCACGAAATCATTCATGGACGTGTTGCCATAGAAATGCCTTCACATTTCACCTGGGATGAAAATTGAATACAGGGCCGTGATTTCACACAGCCGCCAAAGGGACACACTTCGTTATTATTAAGGATACGTGCATCTTGGCCTGATATCCAATCACTATGTTAAGTTTCGTTAAAATTGGTTGGAAACTGTTGCAGGAGTTAACGCATACGAGGTATTTAAAACAAATTCGAAGAACAAAGGGTCATAACTCAGGTAATCTTTATTTGATCAGAACGCTGATTTTGGCATGCTTAATATCATATCATCCTGTAAAGTTCCTTTGAAGTAAGAGATGCCCATATAAGCTGTTGTGTACATGAACTTTAAAGGACAAAGGGACATAACTCAGTTAATGATAGATTACTCGATATATGCACTTTTGCATGATACCGAATTTTGCTGTAAAGTTGCACGTACAGTTTCAATCTCTCCCAGACGCCATTACATTGACTATGTGTATGCAAGAAACGACAACTCTGGGTAGAGATTAGAACAAAGTGTCAACTCAGGTAATACTCCTTTGATCGTAATACTGACTCGGTATGCGCAGCATTTTCGCATGGTAACGAATGATTGGAAGCTTTCGCTTATATCGGTTTTAATCTTCAGGGAGTATTGCGCATACAAGATACAATTAGCCTCCGTGGTCGAGACGGTAAAGACGCCGAGTTTGAAACATTCTCACCTCTAACCGTTGCGGGTTCGAGTACCACGACAGCTCGACTTCTAACGAATGACGAGAGGTATACAGAATTGGTTCTACGCAGGAATACGTGGGTGGTCTGGCTACACAGACCTCCTACTACCACTAAAAATCAACCGTCAACAACACGAATATGCTGAACATGTCGTACACAGCCTAACAGGTGCTGGAAAATGACGTAACAAAGAACACGGGGTTAGGTAATACTCATTTGATCGTAATATTCAAAAGGTACGCTAAATTTGTCATGATACCGAATCATCCAGTATAGTTCTTTTTCGTTACAATTTGGAAACGTGAAGTTAAACATACAGAGGACCAGCACTCAGGTATAGTCACGACTCGATATGCGCATTTTGGCATGATACCAACTTTTGTTTGAATCGTTTGAACGGTTGTGCATTCAAGTTCTTTCGGACGGATGTTGTGCCATTCTTTATCTCACTTTCGTGTTTTTAAACCCTAAACTGAGGTAAGTGAAGGTGCTTCATTATTACAGTGGAATAATCTGGGGTGGGGGGGGTGGGGGGGGGGGGAATATATACACTAGTACGTCGAATTATACCAGGATATATTACTATGTCAACATTGATGAAATCAGCGTTTTTACAATATATCACCTTGTCTAATCCAAAAAAGATAAGCAGCAGTGAGATCTTTATATTAATTATAACAGTTTGATAATATAATAGAGTTAAATAATTAACATAATATTCGCAAAGGTGGTCTACGATTTAAAAGTAATCTTTGAACTCCCCGACTGATTTTTCGCTTTCCTTAATTTCGCTATGCGTATTTGTCGGACAATACCCACTCCATAAATAAAAGGCTTAATCCCACTAAAGGTAATTAAAATCGACAAGTGTTTTTACAATTTCGATTTGTCATACTGACTGCAGAACGCTAGCTGTCAACGTTTGAAAGAAGAGCGATGTCGATGTCTGCATTGAGGCGTTGCCACGATCGCGTATAGCGATCGAGGGGACGTTAACAACACTTGAGCTTGCTCTTGGACGCCAATAAAACTTTAGTACAATAGATATGTTTAAAAGAAATAGAAACCACGTTTCCGAAATTTATTGAAATAATGTACTAGATTAAATGGTAACTGCTTTGAAGCAACACGTTGAATATACATTATTGGCTGAAATATGTTTTGGATTTCTTACACTAACGACTGAAAAAGCTAATCTTGAGCTTTCATTCCTCCTAGGGGAACTTTATCCCAGTTGTGTGATAGTTGAAACCTTCCCACAATGTAGGCTGAAGGGGCCCGTATGTAAATGACCTCATTCAGTTCATTCTCAAACCACGAAGCCTCACGGACCAAGATTCCGACAGAAACCAGCGAGATACTGTGACATGTGTTCAGTTCATGTATATGATAGATAGATACTTTATTGACTTAAACTTTTACAGTTTCTCATCATTACATACATAATTTGTAATACATAATTATAATCACATGACAGGTTACACATATTTCTACACACTCACTTATAGTTCAATTTTCAATACTCCTTAATTAATCATAGCTCATATAAATCACACATTTTAATCAATAATCCAAGGATATCAAAAAACAAAAGGAATTATATATAAAATAACAATTTATGTGAGGATGTACTTGAATATATTTTAAGAAATAATATTTGGAATAGAACATCTGACAGTAAACGCCTCTGACAAATATTTACTTAAATTAAAAAGTTCTTTCTTCTTTGAAGATTGTAGAAGTGTTATAAATTTAAACATATTTGGCCTTTGTATGTAATATTTTCTGATATATTTCTTTCTAATATCATTATAAGCTGTACAAATTAAAACAAATTAAAACAAAGTGAAATTCGTCTTCAATATCAGTTGAATTACATATTTGACAAACTCTTTCATTTCTTTCAATCCTCTGTCTTGCATAACGACCTGTCTCAATTCTTAAGCTATGTGAAGATAAACGTAATTTAGTAAAAACACTTCGTAATCTTTTTGTACATAAAATATTCAGATAGTTTTCATATCCAAAATTATCTTTAACATGTCTATACAAACTTGATAATACTCTATTTTCTTGTAGATCAGTGTTCCATTTTTGAATATATGAGGTGACACATCAGGGGTGGAATTACCTTATGTGTTCCCTAAACTTAGCCTTCAGTGACCTTTCTGTTTCTCTCATCTGTAACTATCTGAGCATGTAAGGTCTGCAGTCCCTACACAATTAATTCGACAGATGGGAACACATACTTCGATCTGTCTTGTCTAAATGATTTTGGTGACTGTCACGTCTGAAGTTCATGGCCGGGCCTAAGAACGGCAGTCAATGTTCTGACGAAATCTTTCAACGGACCGGATACAGTGATGCATGAAGTTCACTGATGTCTTTCACATACTTGGAATCCCTCCCTCCTTCCCTCCACCTCTCTATGGCAATTAACTTATCCACGCCATACGATTGCCGTGCCTTCTTTCTCGCGCTACCTTAATTTGACTCCCAAAAACAATGTTATTGTTTAAAAAAAAAGAAGAAAAAATGCTATACAATCCAAATGCTATTACTTTTGTCCTTTAAAACTACATGTATCTGCAAGAAAAATATGAAAGTTCCTCAAAGATCATCAGACTGAAGCACTGATTTCACGGACAAAAGCTATTCAAATTTCCTCCAATGTAATTAATGATCCATTGTCCTTAAATGATTGAAAACTTAACATTTTGTTTCAATTAATGGTTTTGGGACTGCTTGTTGGGATTCTATTTGTTGTTTGATTAGTTGATCTAATGTTTTTAATGAATGGAAGTTTTCGGTCTCAACGTTTGCTTTCTGTTGGTTGGTGTTCTTTTAGGAATGCCATTGTTTCTTTTTTTTTTATTACGACCATTTCGAAGTCGAAATCTGAATATATAGGATAACTCCGGCGAATTCGGAATTCAAATTAAGACACTCAGCCTTCGAAAAAATACACAATTTGGTTTGGAATATTTGCCGTTCGTCCTACGTTGCTTAATTTTGGAGGATCTGCTATTTTCACTCCCGTATTGCTTAACAATTCGGCAAAACCCTGCCTTGTACCCGTATTTCCAAAAACATAAATACCCAAATAACGTTACAGCAAAATACTAAGCCATGTGACAACATATGCTATAGATACGTATTGAAACCCACTGGGTCCGTATTCATAAAGCTTCTTAGCAAACACTTAACTTAAGTCACATTTTATCACTTTTTTAAACACCTTTTTCTATCGATTTAAGACGTTTTCTTAATATTTTCAATAAGGTTATGGATAAATAAAACCTGCAGATAAATATGTATCTTAAACTAAATGATTTGTAGTGTCCCTGAGAGGTTATTAAGGATATTTAAAAATATGTAAAAATCTTAAATTTTGACTTAAGGGTGCCCTCTGGTGAATATCAGAACAGATAGAATTTTTTATTTCCCTGTTTTTTATGAAGACTAACATATTACTAGTTAGTTTCTGGAAAAATAATGATGGGTCGGTGATTTAACTTTTTCGCAAAATTAATCTTTAGTAATACACTCTCACAGTGCGGTTTTAAATTCTGAATCAGCTGCAAATTGTGTATGGCAACTTACATGTGTGTAGTGTGGTTTGCAGAAAAGGTATCGATTTTCCGTCTTTTTTAATGTAATAGATCATACTTTAGGACGAAAAATTAAGGGTTGGGGTATTTTTATCACCATCTGAAAAATTAGTACATCCCTTGTCATTACCCCACCCAGTTTACTATAAATTGCATTTTTAAATTTGTGATCCATACATTTTTCATGATAAAGGAACAGATAACTTTTTGAGATATTTTGTCTACAATATATACAAGACCTGAGTATCAGAATGAAAAAATAAAAATTGGGGGTCGGTGTGCATATAAGAAAGATATTCAATAAAAACTGAGAAACAAATGTGCTTTTTTAGATTTCGACGAGCTCTGACATATAACGGCATAGGTCTGTAACAAATAATAGGAAAATACTTTTTATTCCTGTCTATGTATATGCTAACACATGTCTTTGTAATAAAGTTTAAATTAAGTGAATATCTTAAATGGTTTTTGAGAAATACCATCTTTTGTACCCCTACCCCCCATTTTGGCTTATGTTAAAAATTGTCAATTTTGGGCACAACATGTGAGGTCAAAAAAAAAATCTAATTTTTTTCTATTTTTTTTGCACTAAAATATCCCTATTGGGCATAAGTTTGTTACTGTATAATTATTTTTTCCAGTTTTATTATAATTTTTGAAATATAACAAATGTAAATTTCCGGAAGTGCAAAAATCCAAAACCTCAGCAGAGGGCACCCTTAAGTAATATTTTCTACTTAAGTTGCTTTATGAATACGGGCCCTGGTTTTCCTTCCGTGGTCCAGTATAATATAACGCGCGCATTCTTCTTGCGAATATCGCATCCGTGGCCGGGATAGTAAAAACGCTGCGTCTAAAACGTCTTCGCTTCTCACCGCTGCGGGTGAGAAAGTGTCGATATTTGAGCGGAAACAGAAATCAAGTTGTGATCCTTGCTTGAATAAAAAGTGGACATGGCAACCACCTTAAATAATTGCAAATGAAAAACAACGAAATTACTTTAAAAAAATACACACCACTTTACAATATACATTTCACAATATCAAGACTTTTCAGTAAAACATAAAGGGCAGTAACTCATTTTTTAAAAGGATTAATCGGCCCTTTCTTCCTACACATGAGTACAGTCATGGTAGTAATCTTGCACACCTAGTTTGGTCAGGTTACCTGTTATAGTTTTAGAGGAGTAGGCGACACAAACCTTTACAATATTAAAATTTGACTTTAAACTATAAAGGGCAATAACTCCTGTAATTTGTATTTGATTTATATACCCTTGCTTCCTATACAGCCTTTCATAGTAATTATCTTGCACATCTAGTTTGGTCGGGTTATCTATTGTAGTTATAGAGGAATAGGGACACAAACCTTTACAATATGAAGACTTGATTTATAACTATAAAGGGCAACAACTCCTGTATAATGTATATCTGATTTATCTGCACTAGCTTTCTATACATCCTTACGTGGTAGTGATAATGCACACCTAGTTTGGTCATTTTAGCTGTTATAGTTTGAGAGGAGTAGGCGACACAAACTTTTACAATATTGCGACTTGGTTTAAAACTATAAAGGGCAATAACTCCTGTAATTTGTATAGTATTTATTTGCCATGCTTTCTACAATCAATACTTGCTAGTAATCTTGCACACCAAGTTTCTTGTACGTAGGTTTAACTGTTTTTAAGGAGTAGGCGAAAAAACATTTGTGACGGACAAACGGACGGCCGGCAGACGATGACGGACAAAGTGATCTTTAAATATCTTGCCATGCTACGCAGGCGACACAAACACTGGTAATAATTCATGATTAGACAGTGACTTCAGTACGCGCTAGAGACACATCCGTGTGGGTTCAAGCCCTTGTGGGAATTTTAAAGGGACACGGGAACATTGATTTGTTTAAACTCGCGGCGTCCCTATAACTTGCACATGTGCAATCAGTAATATTTATTATTAGAAGTGTTCAAAGCAAATTGTTTTTACATATACGAGTATAACTAAATAACTAAATAAATAAGGAAGACAATTGAAATTGTATATTTGTTATTTAATTATATGCTGTCAGTTTTAAAAAAGTCAAAAAGATATAGGATTATAATCAATCGAGGTGCTAATTTTAATGTTTGAAATAAAACACAAGATTGCCGTGTGTCCCCTTAATCCTTCATCTCATTTCATTCTGAGGCCGCGGTTTCTATAGGACCGTATATGTGTGTGGCCGCGGTTTCTATAGGACCGTACATGTGTGAGGCCGCCGTTTCTATAGGACCGTACATGTGTGTGGCCGCCGTTTCTATAGGACCGTACATGTGTGGGGCATGTGTGTGGCCGCGGTTTCTATAGGACCGTACATGTGTGAGGCCACCGATTCTATAGGACCGTACATGTGTGTGGCCGCGGTTTCTATAGGACCATACATGTGTGTGACCGCGGTTTCTATAGGACCGTACATGTGTGAGGCCGCGGTTTCTATAGGACCGTACATGTGTGTGACCGCCGTTTCTATAGGACCGTACATGTGTGAGATCGCTGTTTCTATAGGACCGCGCATGTGTGAGACCGCCGTTTCTATAGGACCGCACATGTGTGAGACCCGTTTCTATAAGACCGCACATGTGTGAGGCCGCTGTTTCTATAGGACCGCACATGTGTTGAACGGAATGCAATACCCCAGTGACTTTAGTTCATGATTATAGAGACTAGATTTACGCTGGAAAAATCAATAGTCGATACCCGATTATTTATAATATGTTTATGTAATATGTTTTTCGATATCTTCTTTTTTTTATAGAAACTATACACATGTTTTACCGTAAACGCTTTTAACGATATCTGTCATTTTTGATAAATTCAAGATTTTGTTTGTAGAAAAAACGACAGACTGGATATAATAAGAACCAAGTTACGGTTGACGCTGCATAACATCACGTGACTTGAATGACTAATGACAGTATCCAATAGAAAAACGGCAAATACGGGTGTTTTGTGAGCGGAGCTAGTTAAAAGAGGGGCATGATCCAATAATGGGTTATAATTGAGAGGGCGTGGGGAGCAGAATTACTGTTGATACAAGGGGAATCGAAGTCATTAAGAAAGTTTAAATTTGAAATGAAACTCGATTATGTTGTGAACATGTTTTGCATTAATACGATACAATAATTACGGGTGTGATAGTGTTACGGGTAAATGTGTTGGTTTAAAATTAAAATGTTACTGCTCTTACATTAATTAACTCGATTTGTTGATGTTTACATTCAATGAATTGTTTATAGGAATTGACTAAAAACAGCTACTGAAAACAGAGTAATAGAGATGAGATGAAGTAGTTATGATATTAACATGGGAAAAAAAAGAAGATTTAATTAACGAAATACAATAATATTTTTAATATATAACTTAGTCCTATTAACTTAGTGTGCTATTGGCGCGTTTAGTTGTAATACATTATAGAAGGAAAAAACGACGTAAAGGCGAGTAACAAAACAAAAACATTTAAAACGTTACCATTTGTGCGTTTGGTTTCATTTGTCTTTAAATGAAAACAATGGATAATCGAAGTACTAACAACACTGAAAACACTGAAAACAATTCCTTGCTTATAATGGAACGACTGCGTGATGGAAATGAAGCTTACTGTAACTATCCAGCGGAAAACACAGAAAGTCCCGACAAGTATCCGGACTATTGTAGAACAATTAAAATTCACGGTAAGCACTTTTTTCACCCCGTAAATTTGAAGAGAAAAAAGGACTCAAAACATCATTTAATATTGTTTAAAATCGGGATACTGTAAAGAAATTTAAGGTTATAAAAGTGTTTAACAGCACAAATCCGAAACATTTCAGAACAATGAACGGCGTAATCATTGCAAATAGGCTTTTATCATTATCATAATAGTGGGAAACGGCCTTTTAAATTCAATATTGATATGTTTACTTACTGGTTCTTTGGGAACTCCGAGCCAAACTGATCCGAGCCAAATCATTTTGGCTTTAACCCTTAACCCGCTACATATATATAATGGACTGTTCTTTCCTTGAATTAAGACCATTCCATTTATGTGACAAAGGGGTGTTTTGGGGGAAATGACTAATCAGCAGCCATACATTGTAAACCCTGAGTCGTGCTTAGCGGGGTTGAAGTTGAGCACCGCTTAAACCGTTGCTATAGGGGGCACGAGCACACTCAATAAAACCGTATTTATTCAGTAAAACAGTAGCCCATTTGGTCGATGATTATAAAGTATTACAAACAATTTTAAAATACAGAAGTAAATATCAATAAATACATATCAAGTAATACTGTACTTTTGTTTAATATAGCATGCTAAATCACTTTCAATGTATAATATTTAAAAAGTATATAACAGTTGTTAGCTCTCGCTTTTGTTTTACATAGATACATATTTATATAACTCAAAACAACATATTTATATAACTCAAAACAACAACTCAAAACAACATATTTATATAACTCAAAACAACATATTTATATAACTCAAAACAACATTTCGCAGGCAAAATTACCATTTGACATAATCAAAATTCAGAGAAGCAGTATTTAATGATTATAATATTATTCGTTTCGGATTTTGTAACCATAAAAATGATAAGTGGCCAAATACTTTACGGTAGTATGCTTTTCTGATGACAACCCTTTAAATGTTGGAATACTAGGGGTCTTCCAATAGTACTGCTTGACATCTAACCCTTGTTCTTGTTCTTTATAGTGTGCTAAAAATGACGAGAAACACCATTCAAACAAATTCAAATTGTTCTTTATATAAAGTCACATAAAATACATATGTAAAAATGAATACATACACATTTTAACAATATAAATGGCCGGTATTTTTTCTTATGATTAACAAAAAAAACTACGTGTCTACCAGCTTTCTGTAATTCTCTGTCTCTGTTTTTTTAGTGTTTTTTTAATGAGAGAACTGTTTTAAAGAAAAGAATCGAACCCGGCATGCCGCGTTTGACACTGGTTCGACTCTACAATTATGCATCAATTAATGGTATGGATGTTTAATGAAAACATAATGTTTATATTCACGAAATTGTATTAACAGTAACATTCAGGTATGATATATAACATATATATAACGATAATTTATAAATTAAACAATTAAAATAATGTTTAACAAGTCCAAGTAAGAATTACCAAACTGCGCCAGTTGTATTGTTAACTAGTATTCTTTAAACCTCTGTTGAAGTATCATATGTGCTATAGCAGATATAACTTGAAAATTTCACGACACATGTATAAGGAATTTAATTGAATATGTGCATAACGGCTCTTCAGGTCATTTCGAGCCGCTACGGATAGATGGAATCATTACGTGGTCCGAGTATTAACTTCCATACCCCATTCAACCTCTTTTCCAAGAAGCGAAAACGGGGTTGGCTGGGGTATGAAATAAAACCTTAATTTCGGCTTAAACATTTTGCATATTGTAAAATTAAAACATTAATCGGTAATTTTAAACAGGCAATCGCATTTTTTTTCTGTAAAAAATGTTTTTAAACCTGTTTTATTGTCGAAATAGCCTAATAAAATACTGCTAATAGAAGCTTTTCCATAGCTTAATGGAATTAAAGCAGGACCACGTAATGGATACATATGAATCCGACAACCGTGCCGAATCGATTCCTATGGTGCTTTAACTTGCTCGGAAGGAGTGTCTTGCTTTATGACACACCGAAGAAGCCTAGCGGCATCGGTAAAGCTCGAACCCGTTTTTTAGGACTAAACCTGCGCTTTATATTAAACTCGTACTTTCAATATCACACGACAGACAAAAACGTATTGCCTACTTATCTTTAAGCGTATCTTCGCCTTTTATGTAACTTAAATGCATTTATTATATTTTGGTAATTGAATATTGTGAGATAACGGTAGAAAAGCATCATGCTATATAAGGTAAATCCTTTCTTGAAAATGTAGCACCACTTTGGCCAGTTTTGGTTCTCAGATTATTTTTTTCTTCAGAAAAACAGTTACTCATGACGAGGGGAAAACAAAAGTTTCAATGTATCTTGTAATGTTGTTAATTTACCAAATCTGTAGAAACAGTTTACGTTAATGACAGATGTTTGAATTGTGGGACCAAAATACGAATACCGGATACCTTGTTTTTCGATTTGACTGTATTTTGAAAAAAAAAATTCGATTTTTTCTGCATTCATTACAGAAATTAGGATCTGAGAACCGAAAAAAATCTTGCCTTTTTCCTTGTTGAAAATGATCTTAACTTGAGATAAAATGAACATAGTCTGTAAAAAAAATAATTAATTTATGTTCACGTGTAACAATTACGTTTATCAATAAAATCTGTCAATAATATACTTCTGTTTTTCATCTCGTGACATTTCATTACCTAAAACAGAATCTGGTTCACATATATACAAACACATCTCCTTTTTATGTCCAACGCATTTATATTTGCCTTATGTGTCCCTTTAAAATTGTAAACGTGTCAAACAGTACAAAAATATATGATCGAACACGAGGATGCTTATATACTTTTTTGTTTGACACTGTCAAGGACACCGTACAATATTAATATATTCCACGTACCACAATGTGATTTTTTTTCTTCTACTTAACAAAAACCAGAGTTCTTATAAAACCCCTGAAAAAACACACACAACAGTTTAGGTAAAATATAACATCCCAGTCTCACAAAAGGACTCAAACTATAATTGAATTTTATATTCGACACAAATGATGATACGTATCTTTATATAGGAGTGCTCGATTTCATAAATTATATATGCATGAATATATGCTATTCTCATAAAAGGACCCCGCGGCAAAATGTAAATGCATTTTACGTAACGTGCACTTAATCGTTTCTTATAACAGGACACAATAATGCATTTTACACAATTATTTTTATGTTTTTCCCCCTTCTCTTAAAAATAGATTCAGCAAAATATAAAACGTTCCATAAACATATTCTTTGCTTCCCTACTCTCACGAAAGAACTCAACAACGTTTAATTGCATTTTATATTCGCTAAAACTGATATGTACCAGTGTATATTTTTTTATATTCTACTCAGTCAAAAGACCCCATACATTTACATTTAAGTTCAAGAGCGATCAAACCATTTGCAATTGCCTGTTTCATTTGTAAAATAACTTAACCCAACACTTCAATGATAATAGAAACTGAAGGCAATCTCATTTCCTAAATAAACTGTTCAAAAACATCTTCATTTCATGTATTGCAATGCAAATACTTCACGTTTGTTCAAATACAAAACCAAACGAAATACAAGTACCAATGAAATGAGTCTAATCGCAAGAATGAACAAACATGCGACAACGTAGTAAAAAGGAGTGTTTTTGGAGAGATATTTTGACACCTTTTAAATATTCCGGCATCATAACACAAACCTGCAAAAAAGTCAAACATCCTCTGATAGTGAAGGGCACACACTAAGATATTTCAAACTCATCGTTTGCTTAGAAACATAAAGCTATTAACGAAAAAACCGAGTAGGTTAACGGCAGAATATGCTTATTAAAACGCAAGATGATTGTTTGTTTGTTTGTTTGTTTGTTTGTTTGTTTGTTTGTTTGTTTGTTTGTTTGTTTGTTTGTTTGTTTGTTTGTTTGTATGGTGTTTGTATGGTGTTTTACGTCATTTTTAACACATGTAATGTTATATATGACGGTCGATTTTTTGGTCAGACAACACACTTTTCCTGGGTAGAACCAGTACTGTACACCTCCCGCCATCTGTAAGAATCGACACTTCCTCACTTACTAGTCAAGCTCCCAGTGGGATTCGAACCCTGTAGCGGTGAGAGGCGAGAAGGTTTACACCGCAACGTGCTTAACCCCTTACAAATCAAATCAAATCAATTTGTTTCTACGTTAAGGTTGCAAATAAACGTGTTGCCGCATTAATAAAGCAATAATTTCGACATTAACGAAACAAACAGTTGAATGATCCCAATCCCAACACCATCCCCGCCCCCACCCCACCCCATTTTCCAACAATACATTTGGTGTGTTTTTCCGCCGTTTTTGAAAGTTATAACCCAGTCCTTTTTAATGCAGTAAAGGCTCGTGATTGCCAAGTATAATGCTAACTTACATATACTCCTCAAAATAATTTAAGGACCATAAAACAGAACAGTAATAGTAACTTAATCTTTAATATTATGGATTACATATTCATATAAAAACTTAATACATTTGTGAAATGTAACACTTGTAAAAGAATATAACTGAACTTACAAATTGCAAAACGACAATAACTCAATGACCAACATATAAACATGGTCCTTATATAATCGTTATACTGTGTGTAATCAACTTTGACCATGTATACATGTAAATAACAGATCTTAATAAAGCACACTTTTCTTTTTAATTTGCCTGGCAAAATATCTGTATTTGTAATTTTCTTATTTACCACCATTTTGAATCGAATTTTGAGTTACCAAAAACAAACCTCAATAGACGCGTATTCACCAAGTCACTACGTGTATTTTAATCGTATATTCGTAAATTGGAGTAGTTAATAGGCACAACAACATATTTCACTCTTATAGCACTACCAGTTTTTCCACATATAGCCTACGTATCATATATGATTATCATAAGATTCTTATATGATACCTAATTATATGATACTTCTAAAAAAAAATGCCATGATCATTATATAAAACCTTTTATATAAAAAGCATATAAGTCCCGTATGAGAATCATATAAAAGTTGATAAATATGTGTTTCGTGGAAATTATATTAAAATGTGTGTGTTTTAAAAAAAGCAACTTTTATGAACTTATTCTCGTATGAAAATTATATGAAACTCCTATTATATACATATCATATGAAGTATTTTATCTGAGAATGATATATGGCTCCTTTTATGTAAGAATCATATGATTTTCGTATGTGAAATTTATTTATTAAATTTGACAAACTTACCTATGTACAAATATCACATGGGTTAAATCTAGTATAACGCAATTGATGCAAAATTTGGTAATTTAGTTACCTTAATGGTTATCCAAGAAAATGTACGTTTTAAAAGGACGGAGACGATCTTGAAGAAAACTGGGTGTACCAAACACGAGTAGCACCATCGTAATGTGTCTCAGATGCATATTCAATGTACATATGCAATAAACTATAATTAATGTTAATGAAATAGTTTGGTTTGGAAAACTCAACGACATGGCTAGTTCGTTAATAATAATTCATGTGATATGTTAAGGCTATACTACGTTCTTCTTTTGTGATCTTACTATACTTGTATTTAAAGAGAATGTTGCGACACAGCCACAGGGTGAAGAATAATCAAAATCAAATGATAAACAAAGAAGATATGATCATTTCAAGGTTCTGTTAAAACGGATATGGAAGTCGCTATTTTGAGAGCTATGACGTCACAGTGCTAAATGACCATATATGGAATATTTATAAATATGAAAATTTACTCATTTAAAGGGAAAAAATGAAAAATATGTATTATGCCTTATATGATCAGTAAAGAATTTTGCATTCATTTCAGAGCTTTTCTTTGCGTTGAATGGTATTTATCAATATTCCATATATGGTAATTTGAAACCATGACGTCATAGTTTTCAAAATGATGGCTCCTATATCCGTTTTAGAACAACCTTCAAATGGTCATATCCTTTTTGTTTATCATCCGATTTCGAAAATTCTTTCACCTTTTTCCAAGCTTTTCAAAACTCCCACAATAGGTGTTTTGCTGTTTCGCTACATTCCCTTTACTAATATATAAAACTGATAGCAGTATGAACCCCATATGTGTTAACAGTGATGATTGAACAACAAAATAAAACCGAATAGACGTTTTTTTCCAGTCCAAACATTTTCGCAAATAATAATTTAACCAAACTTTATATGCGGTTTATTTAAGGCATGTGCACATTTCATATGCAACAGAAGCAATTATGACGAATTTTTCTTGTATTTAGGCTATAGTGGCACCAGTTACTCTTCCAGATCGCCTCCAGTCCCTTTAAGTGGACACAAACATGGTAGGACAGTTACACGAACAACATACTGCAAAAGTAGATACACAAAAATCGAACAGGAAAAGTAGCATTCAATGACGGCAGTCAACCACAAACACACAAAGAAACAAAGAACAACTATATATAAAGATGAATAAAAGGCAAGATAAGACATCACAAACACACAATGGTTGGCAATAGGGCTACCGCCTTGGAACAGTCAGTGGCAAAAGATGCCGGTGGGGGTTTAAGCCAGGTTCTAGGGTGCACCAAACCTCACCCTTACCCTATTGTCATCCCAATAAACGGGACAGTTTAAATAACGATATCCCCGCCAGGTTATAATCTCTAACAAACAAGACAGCGTTAATAGGCAATATAAGTGAAACACATAAATGATCATGTATATATAATATAAAAAAGCAAAATCCTAGAAAACCAGAAAGTAATTACTCAATGACTTGGCAGAAGCCAGAGCAACAAGAGGACACTTGTTCTTTTCATTCAAAGTCAGTCGAAGATGTTTCCGATGATTTTTTTTACAAAACTAGGCAAAGCTTTCTGCAATCTGAACGTCGTTAGACTCGTTACCATAGAGATCAACCAAGTCTCAGACCTTTTTACATCATAGCGGGTAATTTGTTTAATAATAAGAAACAACATGTACGAATATTATTGTCTGTGCTGTACTGCCAGGTTTTCTTTTTCAGTCATAAATTTCACATGATTTGTCATTTAACACAAAGCGCAATACCATGGCTTTGCTTTTCCCTAGCGATTTGTTTATTTTGTACATTTTTGCGATGTTGGACTTTCTTTTCGGAGAAGAGCAAAAATATAAATAAAATGTAGTGCGATTTGTTTTGTATTCGTGAGCAAATATTCGGTTATGTTTGGCATTTCTGTGAAAGAGCAGACACTAAGGGGGCGCGGTGCCGCTATTTTCTCACGTGCCAAAGTCAACTTGTCAAAAACACTTTCACTTTTTTACGACAACAAAAGAAAATCTACATTGTTCCCCATTATTTGTGTACTCGCTAAGATGTTACACAAAGTTACATTTCGTAAAGAAAATATTCTGTAAATCAGTGATCGGCCCTGTCGGGAACGTAAAATTGATAAAATGGTAATTACAGCGTAGACTGTCGCTTTTTATTTGAATAATAGACGGGTTTGTTAGTTTAACATACAGTTCTCACGTGGCTTTGTTCCATCGGTTACATTTTTAGAAATTAATTAACTGAAGAGCATGTACATGAAAGGACTGGTTTGGCTTTATTTCATGACAAATAAATAAACGATTTGTGTTGTGCTAAAACGTTTCAATAATATATATTTGATTTATTTAAGAATAAGGTGTACATACACAATCTCTATTTAAGCGTCATATTCAAGATGTTCAAGTATATAATTAACTATATTATTTGAGAACATTCTTGCTTAACTAATTAAACGCCAACTTTTATGAACGACACCCATCTGCTAGAATTATATTTATAAACTCTATTAAAACTGTTTTTGCCCATGAAGTTTTAAGAGTGTTTCACAGTTGCAAAATTTCGCTTTCACAAATAACGTGGTTTTAAAAAAAATCAAAAAAATCGAACACCTCTCATAATTAAAAAAAATGGGGAAAAAAAAAAATAATAAAAAAAAAAATACACACTTTAAAATAACTAGAGCAAATATAAGCATCGCCGTTTTGTGAATAATAATAAAAACAACAACATTATATATAGTTCCATACTTTTATTGTTTTAAGTAAAAAATTATACTCTGCTTTAGATTATGATACTGATTCTGTTTTGTCGTCACTTTTAACGTTTGGGAATAATATATATTCTATATATGCAACGATCTATTATATATATATGCATTGTATATGTATCGTTCGTTTGGGAATAATGTATTTTCTATATAAATTATGCAATGATCTCATTATGACTCCATGGCCGAATGGTTAACACTGGGAGCTCGACTTGTAAGTGAGGAAGTGTCGATTCTTACGGATGGCGGGAGGTGTACAGTACTGGTTCTACCCAGGAAAAGGGAGTATTCTGCCTCCACCACAAAAAAAATCGATCGTCATATATAACCTTGCATGTGTTAAAAATGACGTTAAACACCAAACAAAAACAAAACAAGTGTATGTATCGTTAATATATTTGAAATAAAATATATTTAAAATAAAATTCGTAAATTAATTACATCAACAAATTTCAGTTGACAAAACCGTGAGATTGTTATAGGTGTAGGATTTGGTTTATATGTCGTAATATAAAGACACATACAACACATATAGACACATACAACACATATAGACACATACAACACATATAGAGACATACAACACATATAGACACATACAAATACAACACATATATACACATACAACACATATAGACACATACACCACATATAAACACATATAGACACATACAACACATATAGACACATACAACACATATAGACACATACAACACATATAGAGACATACAACACATATAGACACATACAACACATATAGACACATACAACACATATAGAGACATACAACACATATAGACACATACAACACATATAGACACATACAACACATATAGACACATACAACACATATAGAGACATACAACACATATAGACACATACAACACATATAGACACATACAACACATATAGACACATACAACACATATAGACACATACAACACATATAGAGACATACAACACATATTGAGACATACAACACATATAGACACATACAACACATATAGACACATACAACACATATAGACACATACAACACATATAGACACATACAACACATATAGACACATACAACACATATAGACACATACAACACATATAGACACATACAACACATATAGACACATACAACGTTCCAATCAATGCGTATACGCTATCTTAATAAATCTGAAAGAAAAACGCCTACTTCAATCAATTATAAAAAACGAAGTTTCACGCAATATCAGTTTTAGATTTAATATCTGTTATACAAAATATCATTTTACACAAATTCCATTTTGTTCAAATAGCGAGCTATCAGCATAATTACTCGTATTGATACGTTTTATGTGTGTGCTTGCTTTTTGTTGTTGAAAGTTGAATCAAATGCATTTCATACGGCAGACGATTGAAACAAGACAGACGAATCGTCGCACTTTATGTCGGCTGTTACATGAAACCGGAGACAAACGACCACCCGAACGTTATCTTGTTCACAGTTTCGTTTGGTGGTTTTCGAGATATTGAACGATTACTGATCCTAGCGTAGAAATACAAATTAGCCTTTCGGTCGGTTTCGATTGTTCCCTTCAGAATGTGCGAGACTAATGTTTTGTTTGTGGCGAAAGAAAGAAATATATATACAACTAATAATAAACAACCATTTACTAAATTGACTAATGTTGTGCAAATTACCTTGCTGAAGTTAAAAATATCACTAATTGTACACTTGAAATTGCCCATCCACTAAATATAAACAGGGTGGGAGATCACGTTGTTTCCAAGCGTCTCTCGCTTCGATTTATTTGTTTGTTTGTTTTAATTGCGTTTTACGTCATTTTCAGCACATGTTAGGCCATATATGATGGTCGATTTTTTTGTAGTAGAGCCAAACTACCAGTACTCTATACCTCCCGCCATCCGTAAGAATCGACACTTTCTCACTTTACAAGTAGCGTTCCCAGTGGAATTCGAACCCGCAGCGGTAAGAGGCGAGACAGTTTTAGACTCGTCTTTACTATCTCGGCCACGGAAACGATGTCACTTCGAGCTAAAGCTGTCTTTGTACTATATGCATTTTCATGCAACAAACGGCGAAGAGAGTGGATTTGTCCAGTACATTGATCCACAGCATGTTTTGTGGGTGAATGTTCTGTAGTTTATTTGTAACATCCGCTTATCTGTCCGACATTTTCAAGTGTACGAGACCGACTCAAAACAAGACAATTCGGAAACGGGGTCGGATTATATAAAAAGCAACAACAACCAAACATTCACCATCAAATAATGAAATAGAACAAAGTACATGCATTTCGCTCTCTTTGCGCCATAGTACATACAACATTTGCTTTATGCCAGATACTATGACTTGGGGTTTCTAAGTATATAGGGTCTATTTGATTGTAAGGTAGATCCTGATTGGAATAAATTACCAACATCATAACAAAACCCCATAAAACATCAAACAACGTTCGTTTATGATATTTTGACTGACATCTGCATTTTTAAGGGAGGGTGTATTTACCAAAAAGTCAAAATTATTTACTGCCATTCTGGGGTAACCCACCTTCAGTGAACTATTAGAGGTGAAAGCATCACATCTGGTAATTTTGAGCGTCTCTACGAAAGTTCTTAAAAAAACTTGTTTTCTTCATCCAATGGGATTTAGGATTAGCCACAGACCTAATAACAAATAGATTGGACACTATGAAAATTGTGTAAATTTCAAGTGGCACAGTTCGAAAATTTCACAAAATATTTCCCAACTTTAAACACACATATCATGAAGAATTTTACAGATACAAGTTTCATTTAAGCCAAATACCATCACAAATTTAATTTTCTTTCCAATGATATTATTTTGCTTTCTGTTACATTGAGAGCAAAAAAGTAGTTTGATGGAAACTTTGACTATGTCAAAACATTGATTTTTAAGAGAAAATCGAAAAATGATAACATTTTAAACTTTAAACATTTTTTATACAATTTCTTATTTTGAAAATTAACATAAATTATTATAATCCCATTTTGCTTTTCACTGTGAATCTTTTGGATGTATTCTCATCAAAATCGGTGAATAATTGAGAGAGAAGATAGAAGGAAAAGTTAAGGTGCCACCTGCTATTTTGGTTACTTCATTGGTTAAGATAGGAAGTTTCCTACCTGTTTATTAATATGTCTGTGGATTAGCACAGACCTAACAAAAAATTGTTATTAGGTCTGTGGGAATAATGCTTGTAGGCCAACAATGTATAGTGTCAGCTTATGGGAAATTCAATACATGCAGTGGATACTTTCTGTAGAGGTAAAACATACACACGGTAAAGAAAATAATTTTACCGGTTTTCGCGACATTTGAAAACCACGTGATCCCCCACCATGTAGTAAAATATGTCACCGACAAAATTCATTATCCACTAGAAAACTAGATGACACTCAGCATTCTGTACCAATTGTCAGTGCTTATGGGGTCGTCCATAATCGAATCACCCCTTCAATGCAAGTGTACGCACGTCATGCTGATCCCTAAAGGAGTATCTAATGGCTAAATTTATAACAAAATGGTTCCGTAATGGATTAAGTAACGGCGTCAAACATCACCGTTTGAATTGCCTTTATGCGGTTGCGAGGGATAGGGGTGTTACGGTGAAATCCGAATTAAACGCGAGGGCGAACAGAATGGTGTTTTCTTTCACAAATCTTGACAAAATGGCTTTTAAATGAACTCAGCGAGGGGGTCGACACGGGAACAGTTGTGTCCGATTTTAATTTAGTGGTTCAACTTTTCGAGAGTAAAGCTGTTTAATGTGATTTGATTGTTTTCATCAATAGGATGATAATTTTAAGACTTGTGAATTGGTATTAATTATCTTGTTAGAATCGTTCATTGTTTGAAACACTTCGCAATTATTCGAGCTGTAGTTTTGGCATTAGTTTTTTTCGTTTAAGCCAACGTTTATTTTCCGGAATTTGTAGGAACAACTCAAATGGTACATAACACATCGTAAACCACATACTATTTTACTTTTAAAAATCGAAAATAATATAAAAATAATGTTCAATTGTAAATGGCGCATTAAAACAACGGTTAAATATAAAAATCTTATATATTTTTTATTATTTCTTAACCGATTTTCAAAAGAAAGTACATGTACCACTAAAACTCCATTTTCGCTGTAATTAAGGTACTATTTAAGTTATGTCTGAAGATACCAAAACAAAATAATAGTTAGTTTTATTCCAATTAAACACTGTCCTTGTTAAAGAAGTTCTTAAAATCGTTGCAAAATTTACAATAGTTATATACTTTTTCAAGAAACGTTCATTTACCTAAATTTGCACTTTTATCTCATCAAAAATTGATTCATATGCGAGTTGATCAATACTAAGCTAGTGCCATAATCTAGGTCAATATGTTTTTTATTTATTATTCAATGGTAGCATTGGCTTTATAAAAGCATAAACATAAATCAACTGGAAGTTTCGGGGGGAAATAGTTTTGTCTGTATGCAGATACAAGTGTACACATATTAAACTTTAAGTTTCGTTTACAACTATTCTGCACTTCCATTGTATTTTACAATATGATTTCATAATCTAACCCTTAACCCGCTAAGCACGACTATACTAGATAGATTCTTTATTTTCCTCCAAGATGTAGGAGAGCATATACATATAATTATATACAATACAAATTCAAAAGTTAACATAAACGAACGTAACATATATGTACATATATACAACAAAAATATATACATCATGCAAAACATGTAGTGTTACTGAATATTTTTCTATCAGGCTCAATTAGTTATGAGTATAGAGTTTTAATAATAGTATTTAAACAAACGATATATATTGATATGTATTACCATATGCATGACTCTTGTCGAAACGAAACACAAGATGACAAACTGGTACAATATACTCAGTTTAAAGAAGTATGACATATTACATACTGATTATGCATCAATCATATAAACAATAATATTGAGATTTAAAACGAGGTGTGGAGCACTATTGAAAGTTGTGAACATTACAATTTCTATTGTTTAGTACTTAAAATCTCAATTATTTATATATCTATATGTATCTATAGAAAAAACATAAATAGCAGTCCCAACATGCAACACGACATCCTAACAAAGTCAGCTGCCTGTTGGCTTTAACAAGAAGCTTAACCATAATTGCATGACCCTTGTCGAAACGAAACACAAGGAACTCGCAGGCTGATCAGGGTTTACAATGTCCGGCTTCTGATAAGTCATTTCCCCCAAAACACCCCTTTGTCATATAAATGGAATGGTCTTAATTCAAAGAAAGAACAGTCCATTATATATATATATATATATATATATCTAGCGGGTTAAGGGCTAACATTTGAATCTGAATCACACATTCTAGCAAATAGTAAAGCATTTTCGAAGAACAAGTTCAGTTTTAAAGGGACGCACGTGGAAATCTTGAAGTATTTATCAGGCATTAAAAGTCCATCTCGATTAAATAATCCGGTATCATTTGGACTTTAAACCTACTTTTATATAATCAAAGTAGTTATCCCGCCAACAACAGCCACATTTTACAACGTATGTACACCGTTTCCAAACCTACTGACGACGAGGTTTAAACAGGCAGGCCAAACTCAAAAACCGGAACGTCGAATTAAGAGTTACCAACTCATAATTCTTTTTACACATATTCAGTCACGGAGATTTTAAGAACCCGTTAGTAAACTTATAGTTATAAACGACACATACACATTATTATATGACCTGAACACCTGGATACAGTTTTGATAAGCGGCTTTATAGCGCAATGTTGTCGTTATATGGCGGGTTAGTTTCTTTAAATAAAAAAAAGGTAAATACAATTTCGGAATTTTCAAGTTTCCTTTGTTATTCTACCATAGGTAGATTAAGAATGATTTGCGAATATGTTATGTAGAAAAGGTAACGGGACGCCGCGAGAATAAACACAACCGGATTGCCGTGTGTCACTGTAAACAGCATCAAAATGCTTGAGCAAGAAGTGAATAAACGTTAAGAGGAAATAAAAAAAGTTATCATCTCTACTTTGCCTTCTTTAAATCCCACACGTTAGTAATTAGTAAGCTCTTTTTCAATGGACTCATCATCACAAATTATATTTTATTTATCATATATTTTTGATTGTTCGCTTATGTCATTTTTTAATTATTCAATTCTGTATTGGTGAGGACTTCATTGTATATTGACTTGTTCAAATGATTTCTGTTATTAATAAAATAATTTATTATTATATGTACAGACAGTTAACTGCAAACTCCTTTTGAAAACACGTCTCGACAGAAGAGCTTTTATGGATCGAATCCCCAAACAAGTACTTTAGATCGCGGGATGAGTGCGCTAACCCCTCAACACCTCGTACAGTAGTTTGTACTTTCCTATAATTAAAGTGTAGAAAAAATTACCCACCTTCCTGTGAGTCACTTTACTATGAATGGGGTCGTTTTTCTAAGAGTGAGGAGTCATTATTCTAGGTAGAAAATGACCCCTGGCCATTTTCATCTTTACGAGGCCATTTTGTCAAGTTAAACCATTTATATTTGGATGTAAATGGAGGCTGCCTGGAATGTTGATTCCTGTTGGCGCCATATGACCTTTTTGTGTTAGTGCGTCGTAATTCAATTCGACTCAATCATTTGCAACTTTAAAATATGTCCTTAAAGTGTATGAAAGTAAATGACTCACAATTTTATATTTTAGTCTAACTATATATAGACATACTTAAAAACACTCGCCCAAGGCTTTCCGAACAACAAATACATTCTATGAAACAATATATTTTATCTCATCCAACAATTTAATTTGTCTCACTCCGGGTAGCCGATATCAGATCAAAATGAGAAATTCTACCATTAGTGAAACGCGGAGTTATTTGTATTAATTTTAACCTCACATTCAATACTCTTCAACTATATTGTTGAATTCCTCATCAGTGGCAGGCTTTACTTAATATTGAGGTTCATTAAACCTGACACTCGTATGTGTTGTTGTATTGTGCCATTCAGCTAATACAATGCGTGCATGGACGGTATTAAAGAGCCGTTCATTATCATTTGACGATAGAACTTTTAATATTGAATAGATTTAAGATGTTATCAATGTCCATGGCCCGGAGATTCAATTCCGCTTTCTCATATTTTCATGTATCCCTTTAAAGCCGTTATTGAAGACTTTATTAAAATGAATTTCGCGGTACTACACCAATGGAAAAAAATCCGTTTACTTTATCAACATGACGTTAGCATCATTATTGACACGCTCGAACAGCAGGATATGTTGTTCTATGTATGCCCTATTCTTTGAGTGATCGTCTTTGATCGCTGACACATGCAAAATTTATATTAAGGTTAGTGTTAGTGTATTCTTGGGTAAACCTATTTTCCTTAGCCTCGTCCGTCGTCGTCCGTCGGAGGCTTACGTAAAACAGGCAGGTATAAGTCTGTCATCCGAGCACTTTTAAATAAACATAGAAATCGTTAGTAACAATAGGGCAGGTCCCCGAATTCCTATCATCCTTCCCCTCTCTCGCTGGGGTGGCTCTAAAACACCTATGATGTGTTGGTGAGCCGTTAAACACATTCAAATCAATTTAACTCTTTACTAGTAAAGTTAACACTTTCCTTTCCAATAGCGTACCTTTTAACATCGAAAGCGATGTTTTGCTAATTGAGGAAGGATATGCTTTAATGGATATTAATTTCGGACATCACATAGGCGCTGTGTACGAGTTCGGATCAATGTGCTCGGCAAAAATCTTTAAAAAAAAATCTGTAAAACATAATACTTAATTAAAAAATACGATATCGGGGTATTGACATTTTTGTTAGAGTAAGAGGATCCGTTTTATATTGTTGACGCCATTATCGCGCCTGAAGTACTGCGTTCATATGGTTACTCAGCCAAAAAAATGTAAACTTAAGTTCAGAAAAGATACTTAGTTCAAGGGTCAAGTTTCTAAACTTCTCCCACGCACGGTGCACCTTCATACCGTTTTGATATGTTACAAAACAAACACAGGATTTAATTGAATTCACTAATATAGGCCATTTACGAGTAGTAAGGTTTATCTCAGATGTCTTTTTACAAAGTTTCAATGAAATATAACCAGTTATTTCGAAGCAGATTTTAAAAAAAGGTTTTCTATACAATTCAATGCAAAATGACGCACTACCGGAGCGATTAGTTGGTATATTTCCAGAACCAAAGAACGCCCGCATACTTGATAAAGGATTGGAGATGAAACCGCGAGCTCAGTTTCCAGCTCTGAGATTTCGCTCCCTACCACGCCACACACACATTCCAACACTACCACACACGCCTTGGTCTAATGAACCGCTAACCGCATAAAGTTGTATCGGTTTGGATTGCGGAATATGAAAATGACTTCCAGGAACTAATATCCCCATTCAAAACTACAATCCCACCTCATCCATCTCCAACGCACCCAAAAATAACCCCCCCACACACATTCACAAAAACAAAACACACACACACACACACACACACACACACACACACACACCATTGTATATAGTTTAACAATTCACATTAGGGGAATTATACCTCCTGTAGGGATCGACCATTTGCTATCTTTTGGCCCCGCCAACTGCCACATCGCCACCACCTCCATCCTCACACATGGTCTCAGACATGAAGAACAACGCGTCATCGAATGAAACTTGGCTAGTAGCGAAACAAAGCGAATACAAAATAAATATGTAATATTTGCATATTGTTATACACTTTTGCAATGTTCTATCTATAAAACTTTAGTGACACTTATGTAAATATGAATTTCAGATTCCAATGGCGGAGTGAAGGAACTGGTGTTTCCCAAGGCCTTGGACCTGGATCGACCGAAGCGCGCACGTACCACATTCTCTCCGGAACAGTTATACCAACTGGAAAAAGAGTTCCAAAGGAACCAGTACCTCGTAGGAAAAGAGCGGACTGATCTGGCAAAACGGCTCAGATTGTCTGAAACACAGGTGATTATAAGGTTCTATTTATAATAAGAAAGGGTATTCAAACATATACAAAGCCAGTAATGTTTAAGATGAATTATATATTATATAATGATATCAATAACATCATGTATATAATATTAAAACAATCTATCAAGATTAAGCTCTTTCAGTCCTCGAACAGAAAGGACCTAAGCAATTTAATAAGGCACAGTCATCCAAGAGCATGGCTTTCATCAATAATTCATCAACAATTTCATCAACAATTACACACACATGTATACATGTTTATTAAAAAAGTGTAAGACATTACAATGACAATAGAGGTACCGCTTTATAAGGACGAGTAGCTAAAGCAACCTCTGGCGGGTAAACATGATCCTATGGTGCATCAACCATCACTGTTGCCTTATTATCACCACTAAAACGGGTCACGTCTAAATACAAGAATCCTCACTAACTATAAATATCATCTTAACAAACGAAGCAGTAATAATATGCGATAAATACAACACAGAGATGATCTTGTACATATGAGTATAACACAAGCCTAAAAGCCACATAGAAGTCGGTTAATGCGTTTATTTATGTCTGCTTAAACATTATTTTCATAATTGTTATAATTAGTGTGATGTCATACAATGAATATGTATGTATACACCTACACGTTTTGTTTGTTTGTGTGCATGGTGTTTTACATCATTTTCAAAACACACATTTTTTTTTGTGGTGGAGGCAGACCACCCACTTTTCCTGGGTAGAACCAGTACTGTACACCTCCCGCCATCCGTAATCGACACTTCCTCACTAACAAATCAAGCTCCAAGTGGGATTCGAACCCGCAGCTGTAGGAGTACATGAAAACAATGTTTTAAAGTGGGCAACGGAAATCTAGATTTGTTTGTGAAATAGTCGCGACGTACCTTTATTTTTTCTCTAAAAAAACTTGCGTATTGGCAAATCATTTTTAATAATTATTTGAATAGTTCATGCCATATTAATAATTGTTGCTTCTGTATATTTAAACCGATGGTAAAATGACGAAGACAATTTGACGAATTATAGACGAGCAGGTTTCAAGTCACAATGATACTGGATTAATAAATCGAGGGGCTAATTTTAATGTTTGATATATACTTCAAGATTGTCGTGCCCCTTTAAACACGTTATTAGGCTTGTCATGTCAATATCATTACATAAACACAATGCGGTATGTTGTTACTGACACACTGTTTTGTGCGTTAACTAAAAATGCAAAGCACAATGATATTATATCTGACATATACTTGCAGGTAAAAGTTTGGTTTCAAAACAGAAGGACCAAGTACAAAAGAGATCGGACCCGAGATGCCGAGGCGAGAGATTCCAAGGCGGAAAGTTTTGCCGCTTGTAACATACTGCGCATGCTCCAACATGACACTTCCTCCGCGAACATTACCCAGTGTGCACCGGTGAATAATCTCTTTGCGGCAGCGTATCACCCGTTTGCGTACGCCGGATATAGTCCTCCATAGATATATACAGTAATGTATTTTACTGTATTCGATTGAAACGCATGCGTTATACTAAACACGTGTAAATATGTGCTGTGAGTTTAATTTATTTTTTTAGAGATATTCGGGTTATAGTGTTTTACTAAATAAGTCATGTGATGATTGATCTTCTTGGGGCCTGAGCGATGAAGAGATCGAATTACCAGTATACATCTGTGGTTATAGTTGAGCCCCGTTTTAAAAGGTACGCAGGTATTTAGTGCACATATTGTTTATCAACTTGTTTTATAGACGAACGCCAAACCGGATACTGTACAAGACCCAAACTCTTACGCAGAAAAAAGACAGCGGTATATATCATTCGCAACATCTCGATTAAATTCACGGAATCGTATCTCGAATGTAGCTATAAGGAATCCATATCGATAACATCATACTAACATGACGGCGCATTACATTAGATTCCAGAAAAAAGGCATTGGCAGTCAACATCAAAATACCATCGAGGTTTATGAATGTTATTTTGCCAATTGTTCTATCTATAGGTCATTTATTTACATTAACGCATTGATTGTACCTTCATACATATATTGTTATAAAACACATGCAACGTAAAAAAAAAATCAACACATGTGGCTAACAGCCATATTGTTTATATAGCAACAGTGCACTAGCTATGTTTTGTCCCGTTGTCGTCCGGCTAACAAAATGTCAATATTTTGACAAATGTAGTCCGTCGGAATACATATACGAGGCATGATCTCGAACGACGACGGGATTGGCTGACAACCGACTATGTACGTTATCGTTATTAAGCCTAATTTAAACACAAACATCTAACAGTGTGTGTTAGTTTACATACAGAGCCTAATATAAATGTACAATCTATTCGTCGTGATGCATTTAAGTTATTCATGATAATGTAGATTGATAATTCATCATTTCGACAATGGTATAAAACATGCATTCGTAGTCTTGTGTTGTTATATCTAATATACACCCACACCTAGTGCAGGATTTATTTAAAATGAAAGTCGACCTGTGAGCATGGGGTTATTAACTATTTTCTACCCAAAATGTGTATTCACTTGGCTCAGTATGACGAATTGCATAAATAGACACGAGGCAATTTTGATTTATTTTCCTCGAGGCGTCCCTTTAGTTTGTATACGTCCGTCTTCAGTTTGCCTGAGTTGTTTCCCTTTATTGATTGAAATTAGTGGGACATTTGTGGAAATTATTCGTTTCCGAATGTCTGCTACAGTTCATATCCGATCAATATGAAACGTGATAGGTAGTGTCATTGTAACAATAGATGAGCATATTGTCAGGAGTTCCGGTCCAATGTCATTTTACCGGAGTTGTGACCCCTTGTTTATTGAAATTAGAGGAAATCATTCGTTCCAGGAAATTTAACCGATCAAGATGAATATTGGTATATATTACCTTTGTAATTTGCAGATGTTCATATTGTCAGGAACTTGCGGTCCAATGGCTTTTGCCGGAGTTGCCAACTGGGTTGTTTCCCTTTTTTGATTGACATGAGAGGAAAGTATTCGTTTCAACTCCTCCTACCAACCAAGATGAAAGTTTGTAACAATCAGTGTATCATGTACATATGCATATTGTAAGGAGCTTCTGGTCCAATGGCTTTTGCTGGAGTTATTTCCCTTTGTTGATTGATTCATAGTTTAAATCCAGTCAAATATAAACTAGATGTTGTAACGGGTGCGTTCAGGGTTCTCCTATCGGTAACCGAAAGCACTCTCGGTAGCCGTTGGTTCGCCTTTAGGTAGAACGTTGGTAAGCAATCTTCCCGCGACTCTACACCTGAGGCAGTATCGGTGGCCTCGTTGATACCAAAATGTTACCATCGGTGGCCATTGGTAACCCAAAGTTAACCAACGTGATTGCCGGTACATTTGGTAGCAACGAGCCACCGATACTACCTCAGATGTAGAGTCGCGGGAAGATTGCTTACCAACGTTCTATCTATCGGCGTATCAACGGCTAACGACGGTGACCGATGTTAGCCGATGGTTACCGAGAGTGCATTCGGTAACCGATGAGGGTTTCGGTAACTTGAGAGCTCCTATTGGCAACCAACATGGGTTACCTCTCTGAACGAATATGGGTAGTATATGGTACCAACGGCAGCGCAAGGTTACCATTGGTCACCGATATATTAGCAGTGGTAAGGCAGGGGATACTTGCCGTTTTTTACTTCAAAACCGAACATTTGTGTTTGTAGACATTGCACGTCTTATTATGCAATGGTACTTTTATTGGGATTAAATTATCAGTGATACGCGTTTCGGCGATGATGTTCGTCGCAATTTTGAACTTATGTCATAACGAGGCCACCGATTCTACCTCCGTCTAGAGACATGGTAATATTGGTTATCGAAGTCTTACCCATCGGCAAACCGACAACTAACGACGGCATCCGATGGTTTGGTTGACAATGGCTACCGAGGGTGCTTTCGTTAACCGATGGGAGAACCCTAAACACGCTCAAAGTTCTGGTCGAATGACGCTAGAGTTATTGCTCTTTGTTGATAAAAACTACATGACATTAATTTGTTGATGGTTAACTTCTCATACAGCTTTCGTTCGATAACTCTGAAACTTGGTACAGCATTGAATTTTACTCCTGTCTTCAGATGAGACATGTTATGGTATGACGTTGTTTGTCCGTCTGTCCTTACATATACGTTTTGGGTATGCCTGGTGGTATCATAGGTGCCAGGTTCTAGGAGCCAGGTTCTATCAAGAAAAGCTCTGTAAAATAGTTTGACCAAAGACAAAAGCTCTCCGAAAAACTACTTGAAAAGTTCTGAAAAGCTTCCTGCAAAACGTCGAAAATTCTGTAAACGATTTTACAGAGCTTTTCTTGATAGATGGCACATATAGGTGGTATGGCGTTTGTTGTCGTTTCGTCGTTGTCGTTTTGTCGTCGTGTCCGTCCATGAATACACGAAGAAATAATATTTACAATTGGAAATATATCACAAATATAGAGTTGTGACATGCACGGCAATGAGCCTACGTTTAAACCAATAGTGAAGGGTATCATTAAATGGACGACACGTAACATAGGCTATTGCTATCGAGACCAACCTCCCTGGTTTAAACAAATATACTGAACAAAAAAAAGAAACTTCCGCATAAGGATAGGGTTGACTTTGTTACACTTTGTACACCAATCTAAATACAATTTCATCATTATATACTTATCACTCAATCATTCTGATCAATATTAATAATCATCAAACACCAGAGTTAGTGTGTTGCTGCTAAAACATGTTTTATTCAAATTGCGAAATCACTATATTTGTATTATAAAGGGAGGTAATCTGAAAATATTCATTCTTGAAAGCTGTATGGCGCAAAAGTGAGTGAACAGGTCAGCTTATTTCCTCCGTCTTTTTGGTGCTGGGGTTATCTTGTGTTTATTTCAAGAGAACAAAACTGTGTTAAATCAAAGTTTAAACCCCAAGACCCGGAAATGCTGTTTAAACCAAAACAAAGGGAATAATTTTGCGAACAAAAAAAAAGGGAAAAGTGTTTTCATGACAGTGTTGGCCTTTTAACAAAGATATAACATATAAGACCAAACAAAATATCTGTTCATTGTGTCTACATGTATGGGTAAAGTTGCGGAAGTTTCTTTTTTGTTGTTGAGTATACATATGCGTAATATATGTGCGTGTATGTATCAATATATTTTGAAATGAAGTAACAGCAACCTCAGTCACATTACTCCATATTTTGTACAATTTTCGTGTTAATTTATCATGTCCAGTATGAAGAATGCTTGCTACATCCTTTACTTCCGTGTCTGAGGTAGCTACTTTGTTTTCCGTAGCATTTACGGGCGTATTACGTACCGTTTGCGGACAACATAATTTGCACATTTACAAATCATTAATAAATTATTTGTTTTATTTGAATAGCTGAAAGCAAAATGTTTTGCCTATTACTTATTGTCGATTATAGTGCACCAATAATATCTCGAAATATGGTAAACTAACAAGGAGAAATTGCATTAAAGTCAAATTGATAATGGATTAATAAGCCAAGGTGCTCATTTTAATGCTTGATAAATACTTCAAGATTGCCATTTGGTCCCGTGGCGGTGGTGTCGGTCATCTTGGGACTGGAACCTAACGATCTCGAGCAGATATAGGAGTATCGGTCGGATATGGGGGCATATATAATGATATATAATTATAGACCTAGTCCCTCCACCCATCAATCGTACAAACTCGCTCATTTCCGTAGAAAAAAATGGTTGAGGCAGTTCCGATTGTCCACCCATTTACCCGATAGAACACCCTAACGGTTTAGGCACAATTGAGTCTGGAATGTGTGCGTGTTATTAGGTATATGGTGTAGTTTGATGTGGATCTATCATTCTCGCACTCGTATCATGAATTTGAAAAATTCGAAATGACGTCAGTAAGGTGGATCTATCTACTGTCTATCTGTTAGCAGATATAGTGTTGCCAGCCATAGTACATGATACAACACAGTCCTTTTGGGCCAACCAGACGTAGCACTACCCGCATTATAGCTCGTTAAAGAAGCTATCACGCCAACAAAAGATACTCCAACAAAAGATATCAACGAAAGCCAACTTTTACAACATATGTACTTACTGACGACGATGCGTCTATGTAGAATTAAGAGTTACCAACTCATGATTCATTTTACACATATTCAATCACCGGCATCTTAATAACCTGCCAAAAACCCTTATACTTGTAATCGGCACATGCACATTATGTATTAGTTAGAGGCTATGAAGTGAAATTTTAACAATTAAGAAACCCTAAGGGAAGGACGCAGCGACTGACCGGGGTTTCTTAATTGTTAAAATTTCACTTATTAGCCTCTAACTGACTTAGTGTTTGCCCCTACTTTTCCCCCGCGCTTCTACGAAACCACGCGTCTTAACATGTTCGCGCTTCTACTAAATCCGCCTCCTTGTGTCCAAACAAGCGAGTGCCATTTAGTAAGAGATTACTTAATGATTAAATGTTAAAAATTGGTGATCATTAGAAATTTACATGAATAAGTTCGCCATTTTTTTTTAATTCCTCACCGTCTGATTGGAGGAAAAAGTAGGACAAACACTAAATGCGTCTCCTTGTGTCCAAACAAGCGCGTGCCATTTAGTAAGAAATTACTTAATGATTCAATGGTTAAAATTGGTGATCATTAGAAATTTACATGAATAAGTTCGCCATTTTTTTAAAATTCCTCACCGTCTGATTGGAGGAAAAAGTAGGGCAAACACTAAATAGTATATGACCTGAACACCTGGATACAGTTTTGATTAATGGTTGTGTGTGTAATTTTGCCGTAATTTGGCGGGTTAGTTTCTTCAAGGAATGGTTACAAGTGTCTACTACCAACTTGGAAGTCTGGTATGACGCGGCCGAGGATTGAGCACACGACCTCCCGAATGCAAGGCAGACGTTCTAATCACTGCACCACCGCGCTTCGGTATGTTAGTATGGACATTTGAAGTGCAGGGGGTCATTGCTCCGAGTCCCAGTGCATCTGATAATATGCACAAAAAGCCAAAACGTTGCACACAACATATGGGACCGGACATACGGATAGACGGACGGATAGGTATAAGGTGTCCCTCTTAGTTAAAGCTGGATGGTAATACTAGGGCCATTATATTAATATTATAAAAGTTGTGTTGGCACCATACATAGAAATACTCTTTATGTTTCACATCATGAACACATATATGTAGGTCTATTTTCACGTATTAGAAGTATATCGTATTTTTTATAAAAAAACAAACTAATTTAGATCATCTGGGTGCTTGCCCATGCAGAAAACTGCCCGGAGGGGTACTGGATGCTGGAAAGTCACCATATGACCTTCGCTGTTGGTGCAGCTATAAACCAAATTCAATTCAATTCAATTATCTGGGCGACAATGTGTACTCTCCACAGCCCTTTGAAGGAAGTAAATATCCACATATACTATCCGGAATTAGTGTGAATGGGTGTTTCATGTAGGTTCAAACATGGTCGATCAACTTTACTATTGAAAACCAACGTTGCTGAACACTAATGTTCATCAGTTGCCTGTGCTGAGAATCGTAACAATACAATTTAAGTTGTACCTATTCCCTGTGACCAATACACCCGACGAGATACATATTTAAGTTGTACCTATTTCCTGTGACGAATACACCACACGAGATACATATTTAAGTTGTACCTATTCCCCGTGACCAATACACCCCACGAGATACATATTTAAGTTGTATCTATTCCCCGTGACCAATACACCCCATGAGATACATAGTTAAGTTGTACCTATTCCCTGTGACCAATACACCCCACGAGATACATATTTAAGTCGTACCTATTTTCTGTGACCAATACACCCCATGAGATACATATTTAAGTCGTACTTATTTTCCTGTGACCAATACAACCCAAGAGATACATATTTAAGTCGTACCTATTTGTGACCAATACACTCCACGCGATACATATTTAAGTTGTACCTATTCCCTGTGACCAATACACCCACGAGATATATATTTAAGTTGTACCTATTCCCTGTGACCAATACACCCCACGAGATACATATTTAAGTTGTACCTATTCCCTGTGACCAATACACCCCACGAGATACATATGTAAGTTGTACCTATTCCCTGTGACCAATACACCCCATGAGATACATATTTAAGTTGTACCTATTTTCCTGTGACCAATACAACCCACGAGATACATATTTAAGTCGTACCTATTTTCCTGTGACCAATACAACCCACGAGATACATATTTATGTCGTACCTATTTTCCTGTGACCAATACAACCCACGAGATACATATTTAAGTCGTACCTATTTTCCTGTGACCAATACACCCCAAGAGATACATATTTATGTCGTACCTATTTTCCTGTGACCAATTCAACCCACGAGGTACATATTTAAGTCGTACCTATTTGTGACCAATACACCCCACAAGATACATATTTATGTCGTACCTATTTGTGACCAATACACCCCACACGATACATATTCTGGCGTATGACTATTATTTGACAAAATCCACTAAAATCGTAACATCAGGTTATAACAAATGATCCAGAAGCTCAAAGACCTCAAAGATTATCTTTAGTTTCAGTTGAATTGGGACTTTACAGTGCACTAACACAAAAAGGTTATATGATGCCAACAGGATTGAACATTCCAGTCCCAGTCTCCATTTACATCTAGATAAAAATAGCAGAATGTTTCAGAATAATTGCCTCATTTGTTTGCTTCAACAGAGGTACATATATTGGGTGCAGGGGTTCACAGAAAGACAAAGCAAGTATAAGTAAAGAGTTATTTTATTATAAAAAATAAATACAACTGTTAGTAAAACATTTACATGTAATCTTCTACACCAAAATTATTTCACGACCAATAATATATATAAAATTTACAGATTATAAAGCGCTAATTAAAACAAGAGACCCAAGAGGGCCTGTGGACGCTCTACTGGCTAAAACAGCTCTTATAGATTTAGATAGATATAGCTCTCTTCTCCTATAGATTTAACAAAGGAAAATACAATATAGCATTTTTCAACAAATCAAGGGCCATAACTCTGTTATTACTAACAAGATCTAGCTGGTTTTCAAAATTGTCCAAGATTTCATTGATATACCGCGCTTTGCACAACTAGACATCATACTGAGGCTTCCTGCCAAATTTTGTAGAAATCCAACAAGCCATTTAAGAGGAGTAGCGCCTACATGAAATTTAAAATAAAAAGTCAAAGGGCCATAACTCCCGTCAAAAATCAGCGAACTGGAACAAAAGCGTGAAATGCACAACTAGACATCTTACCGATGCTTCCTGCCAAGTTTCGTCGAAATTCAACAAGGCATTTAGGATGAGTAGCGCCGACAAGAAATTTTAAAGTAAGTGTCAAGTAATTAAAAAGATAATGATTTTTTTTTTTAAAAAAAAAACAATAATTCAAATCAATCAATAATAAAAAAAAAATATGAAAAAATGAAAAAAAAAAAAAAAAAAAAAAAAAAAAAAAAAATTGAAACAATTAAAAAAAGAAAGAAAAAAAGATGAAATTGAAAAAAACACAAAAAAACAACAATCAAATTAAAAAAAATTAAAAATTAAAAAGAAATTAAAAAAATGTTACCCCTGGGGCGCGTCCAAATTTGACACCAGGGTCACCATTTGAACAAACTTGGTAGAGGACCATAAGCTGATGCTACACGTAATACATGAGAGCTCTGTGCCATGTGGTTCCAGAGAAGAGGTTTTTTTCAGTTTTTGCCTATACAAGTCTAAGTAAAACTGTGACCCCCAGGGTGGGGCCAAATGTGACCAATGGGTCACCATTTGAACAAACTTGGTAGAAGACCATACGCTTATAGCAAATGCAAAATATTAAACCTCTGGCTCCTGCAGTTTCAGAGAAGAAGATTTTTTAAGTTTTTCCTATACATGTCTATGTAAAACATGTGACCCTTGAGGCGGGGCCAAATGTGACCCGAGGGTCACCATTTGAACAAACTTGGTAAAGGACCATAAGCTTATAGTAAATGCAAAATATCAAACCTCTGGCTGTTGTAGTTTCAGAGAAGAAGATTTTTTTAAAAAAAAATCCTATATAAGTCTATGTATAAATGTGACCCCCGGGGCGGGGACAAATTTGACCCCAGGGTCACCATTTGAACAAACTTAGTAGAGGACCATAAGCTGATGCTACATGTAATACATGAGAGCTCTGTGCCTTGTGGTTTCAGAGAAGAAGATTTTTTAAAGTTTGTTCCTATATGTCTATATGAAAAACATGCAAAACCTCAATATACAAACTTTGGACCCCCGGGGACTTTATTTGAACAATCTTGATAGTCTAGGCGTTGGCGATCATTTTAAAAGAAAAACTGTTGAAATCTGTCCAGCGGTTCTGGAGAAGAAGATTTTTTAAGGTTTCGACCATATATGGTAATGGCAGCCATCTTGGATGTAGCGCTGACCTAATTTTAACAAATCTAAAAAGCATGTGAAGTTTGGTCAAAATTAGCCAAGCGGTTTCTGAGGAGAAGTCGTTTGAAGAAAAGTTAACGGACGGACGGACGGCCGGACGAACGGACGAACGGACGACGGAAGACGGACAACACACCATCCCATAAGCTCTGCTGGCCCTTGGCCAGTAGAGCTAAAAAAACCAATGAAAACTTTGACATTGAAGGAACACACGGCAATATTGAGGTATTTACCAAACATGGAATTGAACTGAATTGGGTTTTAAGGTGCACCAACACATGAAAGGTAATATGGCGCCTAACAGGAATGAATTGAATTGAATTGGGGTTTTAAGGTGCACCAACACATGAAAAGGTTATATGGCGCCTAACAGGCATGAACATCCCAGGCTCATCTTCCATGTACATCGTGATAAAATATGGAAAATGGGCCTAGAACCTTCTCACCCTGAACTGCCGAGTTGCTGCAAATTCTATCGTTGAAACTCCATTTACGCTGGAGCCACGTTATTGTTTTTCTGCCACTGCTCTTTTGATACGAGCGAGATAGCACCTGAAACAATGCAGGGTTCATGATGAAGACCTTTAATGAACATGAACAAAAAATGATAAAATGAACATGCATTTGGGGGGATTCTACCCCTCTGCCTACCCCTCCAAAGGGATCTGCAGTGGCCCTATTCTTTGCCCCCGTGACCAAACGGGGGCCCCTGGGAACCACACAGGGCCTAACAGGAATGAACGTGTCTAACAGGAATGGCTCATCCTCCATTTCCATCAAGATAAAATAAGAATGGGCCAAGGACCTTCTTACCTGCAAACTGTGGATGGAGCCACGTTTCAACATAAAGACCTTGAATGTGGCACATCAATATATTAATCCAGTATTATTTTAACTTGAAACCTGCTTGCATATTCTTGAATAAAAGGTAACACACTTTGTAATTGTAATTTTTCCTTCATTATTCTACCATATGTTTAAATACATTATTGGTGCAATATAATCAACAATTAGCAATTTGTAAAGACAAATTGGCCTTGAACCATTCAAATAATGATTAACCCTTTAACCGCTACATACAGATACTGGACTGTTCTTTCCTTGAATTAAGACAATTCCATTTATGTGACAAAGGGGTGTTTTGGGGGAAATGACTGATCAGCAGTCAGACATTGTAAACAATGATCAGCTAGGTTGTAAACTGTTTACAATGGACGTGAAGGCTATTATAGTCGTGCTTAGCGGGTTAAGGGTTAATGATGTTTTCAAATATGCAAGTTACGTAGAAAAACTAACAGGACACCCCAAGTTTTAAAAAAATAATCAAGATTGCTGTGTGTCCCTTTAACCAACCTCCTGAACAAAGTTCAGCACAAAATCACAACTGAATTGAGATAATTCCCTACAAATGTGTGATAAAATCTCTGAATGTTTGGCACTTTACAATTATTGTTGATGATTGGACAGCTTGTACAAACGGTCACACTGAGCTATACATCTGCCACATACAACGTGCAGACAATAAAAGTAGGTATTACCTCAACGTGCAGGCAATAAAGGTAGGTATTACCTCAACGTGTAGGCAATAAAGGTAGGTATTACCTCAGAACATCCCACAACTTAAAGAAACTAACAAACTAATTAACGGCAATATTACACGTCAGCCTTTTATTAACACTGTATCCAGGTGTTTAGGTCACATAATGTATGTGCGGTTTAAAAATAAAAATATAGGATTATTTTATGAGTTGGTAACTCTTAATTTAACGTTACAGTTTTGGGGTTTGGCCTGGTTGGTTGAAGCCTTTTATACTGTGTCAATAGAGTTTGGTTTCACAAAATATATTTATATACCTCGCCGGCAGTAGGTTTTGAAACGGTATACATATTTTGTAAAATTTGGCTGTTGTTGGCGGGAAAGCGACTTTAAATTTCACATTAAGATGTTAGCGCCACCTACATGAATTATAATATAGAACTATCATTATGATGATAGTGATACAAATTGCACTCGATAAATTGCAAAATTTAGGAAGTATTTTTAATAGAAAGTAATTTTGGAAAATTCTGTCTGCACCGGTACATACATTCTCAACCAGGCATTGCGCGGCACGTTTTATAAAGGTTGAATTGGGTTTTATGGCACACTAATACAAAAAGGTTATATGGCGCCAACAGGAATGAACATTCCAGGCTCACTCTACATTTACATCTAGATAAAAATATGCAGAATGGGCCTAGAACCTTTTCACTTGCAGAACTGCCCAGTTGAGGTCAATTCTCTTGTAAACACTCTATTTTTCGCTACAACCAACAATCTGGTAAATGACATAAAGTAACTTAACTGCCAAATTTAATTATAATCAATATATCAGATTTAGCCATGTGTTATGCAAATAATAAATAATAAAAAAAACCATTTTACTTACATAAAAGTAAATTAACTGTAGATTCTATCTGAATATGCGCCAACAGATTTTAAGCCAATTACTCATAGTTTAATTCAAAATGGCTGCATCAAGACAATAACAAAAGAGATATACATGTTATCAGACACGGTCACACTTTATAAACAGTATGCAATTAATTGAATTGGGTTTTAAGGCGCACCAACACATGAAAGGTTTTATGGCACCTAACAGGCATGACCATGTCAGGCTCATCTTCCATGTACATCGAGATAAAATATTTAAAATGGGCCCAGACCCTTCTCACCTTGAACTGCAGAGTTGCTGCAAATTCTATCGTAGAAGCTCCATTTACGCAGGAGCCACGTTTTTTCTGTTTTTCTGCCACTGCTCTTTTGATGTGAGCCAGATGGCACCTGAAACAATGCAGGGATCATGATGACCTTTAATGAACATGAACAAAAAATGATAAAATGAACATGAATTTGGGGGGATTCTACCCCTCTGCTTACCCCTCCAAAGGGATCTGCAGTGGCCCCATTATTTGCCCCGTGACCAAACGGGGCCCCCGGGAACCACACGGGGCAGTACGCAATTAAAACCCGGTAAGTGTAGATGTACCCAGTATATGAGATTGTTAGAGTTTACACATGGTGTAAACAATATGTAAAATATGAACTATTTGGCGGGTCAAGTCCATTAGGCATTCAATGAATGAATGGTGTTTTACGGCATGTCTACACATAAATTGGTCATATTGTGCACGAAAACTGGTGAAAATAAAAAATAAAAGATGAAAATGAAAAATAAAAGATCTATCATGTTCATACAAACTTACGTTAATAAAATATTGACAGCATACAACAATAAAAACATATTACAAGACATACATGAACCTCCAATAATTTAAAGTAAAAAGTTGATTTGGTTTATCCTAAGGACTATTAAAAGAACAGGGCCCCGTTTTATGAAACAACTTACGACCATTTTGATCATAAATCAATTTCTTAAATGCTTCCTATAAATTATACTTATAAAATAAACGTGATTTCATTTTCTTTTCTTATACATATGATATTTATGCACTACCTGCACACATAATTTTCTACATCAAATGCTTTGGTGAACAAATATAATGATTTTAAAATGTAAGACTTATCGTAAGATGTTTAATAAAACAGGGCCCAGGTGTGAAGATAACACATATTTTGTTGTTAATATCAAGTTAATTTAATATATTGTTATTTTAAAATTATGTTCAATCATATTAATAAGAAAATGTGATTAAAAAAAGAAGAAAAGGAATAAAAAAAAGAATAAGAAATAAATCATAAAACTAGAAATGTGTCCATAAGACACGGATGCCCCCATTAAGTTCACTATGCCATAGCATTTTGATAATGAACATACACACTGATAAACACGCTCAACTTTTAATAGAAGAACTGAAATGTTGACTGTCAGTGAAATGGTAATGTGTACAACAGTGGAGTTATGGAGGACTGCTCGTTTTTCTGCCCCTATGTTGACTAAGTCAAGGGTCACAACTCTGTGGTTCTTGGTCCAAAATAAAAATGAAAGCCCCGGTGTGCATCTTCACTTGCTGGTCAACATTCATGGGTAAATAGTAATGGTGGAGGGCGCAAAACAAGTTTTTTCAGCCCCTATTTAGACTAAGTCATGATGCAGACACCGGGGTTAGTAGAATATGTCGACATTTCTTAGAAAAGTCGAGCTCAAAATATCCAACCATAAAACTACTCAATACCATCCCAGATTAAAAATATGGTTCTCTCTTAAATAAAAAAACAAAATCTCACTGCTCAACAGTCATCTGACAATGATATCTCTAAACATCATTACAATTAATAAAAACTTCTAAGAAATAAATCTTTATCACAGTAACTTTTTTTCTCACAAATGTCACAAGGCAACTGATGGTAAATCAGCAGTAAATACATGTGCTATAGATGAGAAATGCAGCTCCCCTATGTGTAATCCCATTAAAATTGCATTTAAAATGATGGAAATTAGAACTCAAATAATCCTGAATACTGTATCTTAGCATAAAACTTCCATATTTACTATGTTTACACTTTTATCTAGTCAGCGCTATCTTTGAATAATCAATACAAGCTTGATAAAGATGTGAATAAATGATTACACACATGCCCTTGATTATGACCCAAGCTGAGTATTGATTAATTCTCATTTTTATCAAGTTTGTATGCATTAGTAGAGATAAAAGTGTAAACATATTAAACTGGAAGAAACTCCACAATTAGGAGTGTTTAAGTTCTTATTTTTTACTTTTTTCAATGGGGTTAGACATCCTTAATGATAAATTCAGACTTGAAATTCAATTAAACAGACATGTTATACATAGATGACAAAAACATTGTTCAAAAAACAAATGTTGTTTATTTAAAATTATACATATTTTTAAGGAACACATGGCAATCTGGACTCTTTTTTTTTGGAAAAACAGTGCCCAATTATTTTTGTTCATAACTTGCATATTTGAAAATCATTAATTATTATTATTTTACTGTAATAATTCAAAGCATCTTGTTTTGTATGTTACTAATTGTTTATTATATTGTACCATTCATATACTTTAAACTAAGGTAGACTAACGAAGAAAAATGGAAAACTCCAAATTGTATTTATTGAATTGGATTGAATTGGGGTTTTAAGGCGCACCAACACATGAAAAGGTTATATGGCGCCTAAAAGGCATGAACATGCCAGGCTCATCTTCCATGTACATCGAGATAAAATATGAAAAATGGGCCTAGAACCTTCTCACCCTGAACTGCAGAGTTGCTGCAAATTCTATCGTAGAAACTCCATTTACGCTGGAGCCACGTTATTGTTTTTCTGCCACTGCTCTTTTGATGCGAGCGAGATAGCACCTGAAACAATGCAGGGATCATGATGAAGACCTTTAATGAACATGAACAAAAAATGATAAAATGAACATGAATTTGGGGGGATTCTACCCCTCTGCCTACCCCTCTGCCTACCCCTCCAAAGGGATCTGCAGTGGCCCAATTCTTTGCCCCGTGACCAAATGGGGCCCCCGAGAACCACACGGGGCAAATTGTATTTAATTATGTGCAAGCAGACTTGTAGTCAAAATGATACTGGATTAATGAATCAAGGTGATACTTCTGATGCTTTGATAACTACTCCAAGATTGCCGTGTGTCCCTTTAAGTGTCCATTCTGCTTGATTGATTGAATTGGATTTTATAGTCGCACCAACAGCTAAGGTCATATGGCGACTTTCCAGCTTTCACTGGTGGAGGAAGACCCCAGGTGCCCCTCCGGGCAATTTTCGTGCACGGGCGGGCCATTCTGCTTGAGTAACACCAGCTCTTGAGTATTAACAGGACACTAACTTAAAGGGACAATGTTCGTAACTTTTAGCTTATAAAACTCACACCAATTACGTTCACAAACATTACACACTGAACATTATTGAATATTTACTAAGTAAATGCAAGATTGTTTATCGGAATTCAATCGTGGTGCAAAAAAAGAAGTGCCGCTTTGTGCGTTTAGTGAACGCATGAGTCGACGTTGCTCCTGACTGAGCTAAGCGGGCTATACATATTACGTAATATATACTATGTACAAAACCTAATGCACTAATGGAAGTCACGTGATCAGCAGAAAAGGTAAATAATGTGGGTCCCACATTAATTACAAATAATAATTAAAAACTTATTTTTTCTTCAAATTCACGAATGTATTACTATGCTCAAGTTTTCATGTATACATTTCACGGAATAAATGTCAGACAGTTATTGGGTTATGCTCAATATCTGCTTACTTACGGACAGAGTCCCTTTAATCACCCATACAGAATACGATGGAAAATAATACATTAAAGGGACACACGGCAATCATAAAGCACTGAAATTAGTAGCCGTCGTCAGAACCCACATTTGATAATCAATCAAATGCGAGTTTGATTTATTTTTTATTTAATGGTCAGTGGCCATACTTTTTTGTAGTATTATCAACTAAGAAATTTAACTCTTAAACACCACAGGAACATTTCCTGCTAATCCCAGCAAAAAAACACATTGTTAAATCTGCTATACAACATGCAACTGATTATAAAATAATCAATATCTGCAAGACGTTAATAAATTTTTCTACATGGGAAATGCGGTTAATCTGAAATGAATAGTTGCACAACTGTTGTCAGATAATTAAACAATACAGGGGCCTGGGGATTCATTTACCTGTTCAAACCTTTCTACATCATTAAAGAGAATATAGCGACACAGCCAAACAATCTTTATTATTGAGAGTTCTGAAAAACTTGGAAACGGATGAAAGAATTATCAAAATCGGATGATAAACAGAAAAAGATATGATCGTTTGAATGTTCTGTTGAAACAGATATGGAAGACGCCATTTTTAGAGCTATGACATCACAGTTCTAAACGACCATATATGGAATATTGATATGAAAATTTACTCATTAATAGTGGAAACAATTAAAGTAACTGCATGAAGAATATGTATAGCTAATGGCAATAATGCTTTATATGACCAGTTACGGAGTTTGCATTAATTTGCAGTGATTTGCTTTGCTTTAAACAATATTTATCAATATTCCATATATGGTCATATGGAACTATGACATCATAGTTTTCAAAATGGCGGCTCCCATATCCATTTTAGTACAACTTTCAAATGGTCATATCTTTTTGTTTATCATCCTATTTTGATAATTTTTTCACCTTCTTGCAAGTTTTTCAGAACTCGCAATAAAAGAGCTGTTTGACTGTGTCGCTACATTTCCTTTAAATAAAATTGAATTTTTATTTTTCAGCAGATGTTGCAATGTGTGAAATGTAAGAATCCATTGTTGGATTTTGATTTTGATTTAAATAATCATACAAGTGTTCATGAAACAAAGCATGGCCATAGAACTTTAATGTGAGTTTTAAAATGAATCTGCATATAAATATCTAAATATTGGGGAAATAAAAATTCAAATTGATATTTTTCTTCGCTTTAAAAAAAATTAATAATCAAGATTGCCGTGTCCCTTTAAAGACTTTGTTAGTATTTAAAGACTTTGTTAGTTTTGAATGCAAAGAACTGGCGATAACTTTACATTTCTGACGTGAGACATAAATGATTTAGTTATCAGTCAATTTTCACACACTTTCTATAACATATATGTTTACAGTCTTGATTCAATATAATATGAGCCAAAGACACCACAGTTACAATAAAGATCTTAAAATGAGTGCCTATTTATTATTGAATTTATTAAACGAGTTGACAAATACGATATGATGTGACGGCTTGCCAAGTACCGTATTCATTTTTCTGACTAGTTTAATTAATTCAATAATATGCATGATTGCGAGATACTATTTATGTCATAACTCATAATGTCACATGTCACATAACATCAGAAAGTGTGTGATAAAAACATGTACATGTACAGACTTTCAACAAGGAAGTTTGTTTGACTATTATTTTACATCATTTTTAGCACAGTTTTAGCCAAATATGACCGTCGATTTTTTTTTTTGTGGTAGAGGCTGACCACACCATTTCTCATGGGTAGAACCAGTAGTCTATACCTTCCGCCAGCCATAAGAATCAACACTTTCTCACTTGACAAGTCGAGCTCCATTCAACAAGATTAAAATGTTCTCTATCCATATTATAAATGTTTACACTCTTGATTATGATAATGGCAATGAAACAAACAGATATTACCTAATACTGAATAGGGCTGATTATTCCAACAATTTCAGCTGCCATCTCTCTTTATTTCATATTACACTCTCTTATTCCCTATCTTATACAGGTATAACAAAATAACTTTATATGCATCCCTGTTTCTCCTCTCAAATCATTCTCTCTTTCCCTAAGTAACAAAATAACTTTATATGCATCCCTGTTTCTCCTCTCAAATCATTTCTCTTTCCGTAAGTAACAAAATAACTTTAAATGCATCCCTGTTTCTCCTCTCAAATCATTCTCTCTTTCCCTAAGTAACAGAATAACTTTATATGCATCCCTGTTTCTCCTTTCAAATCATTCTCTCTTTCCCTAAGTAACAAAATAACTTTATATGCATCCCTGTTTCTCCTCTCAAATCATTCTCTCTTTCCCTAAGTAACAGAATAACTTTATATGCATTCCTGTTTCTCCTTTCAAATCATTCTCTCTTTCCCTAAGTAACAGAATAACTTTATATGCATTCCTGTTTCTCCTTTCAAATCATTCTCTCTTTCCCTAAGTAACAGAATAACTTTGTATGCATAATCCTTTCTCCCTTTTAAAGGGAAACACAGCAATCTTGAAGTGTTTATCAAGTTTTGAAATTCACGTCTCATTTTATTTATCCAATATCATTTGGACTTTAAACCTGCGTGTATATAATTAAATAAAATTCTGAGCTTTGATTTTTTCTTCTTATACCCCCCATGTTTAAATATATTGTTGGCGCAATATAATCAACAGATAATAACATTCAAAAACAATATGCTTTAAATAATTAATATTAATGAATGATTGAATTGGATTTTATAGTCGCACCAACAGCTAAGGTCATATGGCGACTTTCCAGCTTCCACTGGTGGAGGAAGACCCCAGGTGCCCCTCCGGTCAATTTTTGTGCACGGGCGGGCACCTGGGTAGAACCACCGACGTTCCGCAAGCCAGCTGGATAGCTTCCTCACATAAAGACTCCTAGGCCCCTGAGGGATCGAACCTACAGCGGTGAGGGGCAAGTGATTTCAAGTCAGAGATGTTAACCACTCGGCCATGGACGCCCCTTATTAATGAATGAACTGTATGTGCATAGTTCTAAGGATTATAATCGATAAATCCCGTCACCGTTAAACCAATAGGAGGTCCTAAAGGTATAGGTACAATAGAAAACTAACAGGACATCGTGAGTTTTTAAAATCAAGATTGTCGCGTGTCCCTTTAACTGTCTTATTCCCTATAAAATAACTTTATATATGCATTATGCTTTCTCCCTTCAAACATTCTCTCATTCCCTACATCACAGAACATATTTACTAATCTGAGCAAAACGTGGACTTTGATAATTTCTTTATGTATCTCTCTATATATTCATTATTTACAGTGGTGTGCACTAGCTCCAGAGTAGAACTGTTCATAAAATATGGAATAAAACTATGCATTAAAATATTGAATATTTTTTTAATTCTTTTCTCTGGAGCTGATGAACGACCAAGTTATAACTCATGTGACTAGAACATGGATTTCAATCAAATATAAAACTATTTCATTTGCTTTTTGATGGCCTTAAGGAAGACTGGAGGCCTCAAGGAAGACTGAAGGCCTCAGGGAAGACTGAAGGCCTCAGGGAAGATTAGTTGTACTAACTGGGCTAGTCTCTTAAAATTAGGTCTTATAAGCTGCTTGGAGAAAACCCTCAAGCCTTCGTTGTGTTCTTTTGTCAATGGCAAGCAAAATCGGCAGCAAAATAAACAACTGTGAATTTTCATCTATTTTTTCATTTAAAAAAAAAAGGTCATGGTGCTAACAAAGCCATTTTTTTTGATAATCAATTCCAACATCTCGGCCATGCTAGGCAGATATAACACTCATTGCTAGATTAACCGACAAATAAATTCCAACACCCCAGCCATGCTAGGCAGATATAACACTCAATGCTAGACTAACCGACAAATAAATTCCAACACCCCAGCCATGCTAAGCAGGCTACAAAATAATGTAAGTTTAAAATGACCTTTACAAGGCCACATAACAAATACAGAAAAAAAGTTAACTATAACATACTATAAATAGATGGAATACTAAACTATATGCTAAACAACTACGATGCTACGTCGTGCTATATGCGTATACTTTAATAACATTATGCAATACAGACGGGACACTAAACATTATGCTACATGACAATAACTGTATGCTACATATATAATTCCAATAGGGCACCAACAATTTCACTTGAGTGGGGTGGTTTGTCCTGGGATTTTTTTCAAGGCATTTTTTCAAAAAAATATATATATTGTGATGGAGATAAATAATTGTGTCGACTGCTATCCGTTTCAGATTATTTGAAGATATATACTGAAAGAAATAAGTTTAGTACAGTCTTTTGCATATCTAGCTTAAAAAAACTGAATGTTTATTTTATAATGTGAAGCATTTGATAACTTTGGCATGTCAGAAGGTGTTCTTATTTTTCTTGTTTTTCTCACTTATTATGAGTGATTCAAAGTAAGTATCAGAGTTATCTCCCATTTATATAAAACAACATTTTTCACATTAAAATAAGAATATTATCAAGAACACCCACCATTCAGTCCCTTGCCCCTCATATAAAAAGAGAAAAATGTTAACACCGGTACTGGTCATGCACTGAACCATTATCTTATAGAAAAACTATTTTATAGACGAAAGTACCAAATTTTTTAATCTATACGACATTAATCTACGTCATCTCAGTCTGGTTCTTATGTATCAAACACTGACTCTCACAGTCTCACCATACTACAGACTTCAGATGGAAGGGACAAATACACAGACAGATCAAGAAACAGAAGTCATCCTCATCATCCACTTATTTCCGATGGGTCAGGACTAAGTTGCGGGTAGAATCTTGACATTGTCACCATCATCTCCATCTGCAGTTACCGTCTTGTACTCCATGCCACCGTAGTGTTTGGGACTTTCACTCTTCCTTTTATTTATCATAGACCGTCGTACAATAAATATCGCCACGGCTGCAAAGAAGACCGATACGTTGCAAGCTATATTAAAAGCCTTCAAGGCATATGAGAGTTTCAGACTGGACACGACTTAGTTTCAGACTGGACGTGACTTTGGTCAGATGGAATTACGGACATTTCCCTCCAGTAGAATCAGGTAGCATTCAAATAAAGTGTAAAGGATCGGGGAGTGTTTTCAATGTGAATTATTTTCGATTTATTACTCTTATTACCAGTTGATTTCAATAAAAAATCAAAAATATACCTTAATTTTTTATAATGAAGATAAAGTTACATAAAGTTATATGCATGTACTATAATAATTATGGACTTTTGATCAGGTCCATACCTGGTTCTATGAACATGAGAAAAAGTAATATTGACTGAGGATGAAGAACATAAAACCACACATAAAGCTCATGAAAAGTTCATAATTGTACTCTATGACAAGTATTATCACACCTGAGCTGTCAATAATTCATCTATTTCAATGTACCTTTTTCACCCATTGTCAGCTTGTTTAAGAATTTTTTTTTAAGGAAAGCATATTCCCTTGTACTAGACAATGTTAGGATGGTAATGAAATATGTTTCATGAAAAAATATTTCCTTTTGAGCTCAATTTTTCTTTCTCCGCTTTCCAGGTTTCAATGCTAATTCAATGGAATTAAGCATAGGTAAGTGAGTATCCAGGATTTGAGTCCCCCACCCACCCCCATTATTTGTTTGTTTTCATCATGGCAAATGGTGAAATCTGGCGCATTTTCATAATATTACTAAATAAATAATTTCCATTAACATACTCAAATAAACTGAATTTTCTTGTTTGCTGGATTTGAAAATTCCCAGTTACCGGTATTCTATTTTCTGCAATTACAGAGTTTCAATAGGTTTATCGATTTACTTACCCACAACCAATATTCCAACAGCTACACCAATACTTATGAGCACTGCTCGCTGCCACGTGTTCTGGACCAAGGTGGCACCGCTGTTTGACGTGTCCATTTTACCGTCCTCCAACCAACCCGGGACATAACAGTTGTCTTCCCTACAACAGCATAAATTCGTCTCTATTTGAGTACCGGTGTCCTGAAATGTAACACTATTTGTGAGGATAACAAGTTTTGGCAAAGCGATGTTATCTGATATATCTCCAGGTAAAATGTTACCAAATGTATTACCACTCGTCACGTATCAGTGCTCCAGATAAGCACTTTTTTCAGCAGAAATATGGATGAAACAAGAGGTCAATGACCTTGAAGCTCTACTGATTGATTTTGATTTCAGGAAGTAGTCGCTACAGACTTGTTTTTTGAAAAATTATTTTTAGCCGTGGCGGCCATCTTGAATTTCCGGCCGACCTGAAATTTTGCTAGGATCAATTAGACATCAAGAGCAACATTCCTGTGAAGTTTCATGAAAATCCATCAAGTAGTTTCACAGGAATAGTCGCTACAAGTTTTCATTATATAACTCTATGTAAACAAAGATGGCTGCTGACAGCCATGTTTAACGTCGAATCAAAATAATGTTTGACTCTGATAACCATCATGTCATGCTGATCATTTTACAAAAAGTCCCATATCAATATCACTTATAGTTTTCAAGACGTAGTCGCTACAAACTTCTTTTTTTAAAAATCTAATTTTAGCTGTGGCGGCCATCTTGAATTTCTAGCTGATCTGAAATTTTGCTAGGATCAATTAAACATTAAGAGCAACATTCCTGTAAAGTTTCATGAAAATCTGCCAAGTAGTTTCAAAGGATTAGTTGCTAAAAGTTTTTACTATATAACTGTATGTAAACAAAGATGGCCGCTGGCAGCCATGTTTAATGTTGAATCAAAACAATTTTTGACAAGGACCAACATCATGTCATGCTGATCATTTTACAAAAAGTCCAATATCAATATCACTTATAGTTTTCAAGTAGTAGTCGCTACAAACTTGTATTTTGAAAATCTATTTTTAGCCATGGCAGCCATCTTGAATTTCCGGGCGACCTGAAATTTTGCTAGGATCAATTAAACATTAAGAGCAACATTCCTGTAAAGTTTCATGAAAATCTGCCAAGTAGTTTCAAAGGATTAGTCGCTACAAGTTTTTACTATATAACTGTATGTAAACAAAGATGGCCGCTGGCAGCCATGTTTAATGTTGAATCAAAACAATTTTTGACAAGGACCAACATCATGTCATGCTGATCATTTTAGAAAAAGTCCCATATCAATATCACATATAGTATTCAAGACGTAGTCGCTACAAACTTCTTTTTTAAAAATCTATTTTTAGCTGTGGCGGCCATCTTGAATTTCTGGCCGATCTGAAATTTTGCTAGGATCAATTAGACATTAAGAGCAACATTCCTGTGAAGTTTCATGAAAATCCGTCAAGTTTTTTCAGATGAATAGTCGCTACAAGTTTTCATTATATAACTCTATGGAATCAAAAATGGCCGCTGGCAGCCATGTTTAGCGTCGAATCAAAACGATTTTCGACAAGGACCAACATCATGTCATGCTGATCATTTTAGAAAAAGTCCCATATCAATATCACTAATAGTTTTCATGAAGAAGTCGCTACAAACTTGTTTTTTAAAAACCTATTTTTAGATCTGGTGGCCATCTTGGATTTCACATCAACATGAATTTTTGCTAGGATCAACAAGACTTCATGGGCAACATTTATGTAAAGTTTCATGAAAATCCATTTAGTAGTTTCAGAGGAGAAGTCGCTACAAAAAAAAGTTTACGGACAGACAGACGGACGGACAGACAGACGGACGGACGGACGACGGACGCCGCACCACGGCATAAGCTCTGCTGATCTCTGATCAGTAGACCTAAAAACTACAACTATCACTGAAGGTGATATCCCTGCAAATGTGTACCCTACGATAATATGCACATCTCTAAAGTCCGGTGAAAATTCATCTTGGGGTTATGGAGAAATAATGCAAATAATTCCGAAAAAATTCATTGAAACCCAACCATATACTGGCATATATACATATATCCCCCCCAAACTTTGTTTGCAATTATATAATTAGCCCACACAATATTCAAACTTCTTATTGTTTCAATGTTTTAATTACTTTGTTGCAAGTGTTTTCACAGTTCACAATACACATGGGAGTTTGCTACCTATCGGGATCATGATGGGATAGCTATTAATGCAGGTGAAAGTAGCGCCTATATTCATAATAGTGCGTGCAATTAGCCGCCATTGTCGGCTAACACAAATTAATTTCATCTCTTCAAAGTTTGTGTACAGAAAAACAAACAGGAAACTGTTGGATGCTTAACGGATTGTCTGATTGGTCAATCGCCCGAAATATAACAAATAATGACATATCTGATTGGCTATTCGGTCCATTAATCACATGATATTTGACAAAGAAGTGCCAATTAAGGGAATTAACAACTTTTACAAGCGATAATTGATAAGCGCGTGGCGACATCACATGGGGCATGAAAGGATTATGTAATGTTTATTGCGGTCATTTATTACTTGTGGTGTCAAACAGACAATGATACGAAAAATTTAAAAAAAAAAAAAAATTATATATATATTAAAATAAAATAATCGCCATTTCTTGTCGACATTGCTTTAAAATAATCGATGGTATTATAAAATAATCGCAAATGGCGACCATGGCGTATGGTAGCGTGAGCAATGATTAGGAGTTAAATCAGCATTGACAATTTACAATTCCAATTCTCAGGTGGTCTTTTAATGCAGGTACATTACAATTAAAAACAAGAGGTCAATGACCTTGAAGCTCTACTTAAAGCTCTACTGATAGGTTTTGATAGCTAGATCAGCATTCCTGTGAAGTTTTATGAAATCTGTCAAGTAGTTTCAGAGGAGTAGTCGCTACAAGTTTTGATCATATAACTCTATGTAAACAAAGATGGCTGCTGGCAGCCATGTTTAATGTTGAATCAAAATAATTTTATTTTTAGCCATGGCAGCCATCTTGAATTTCCGTCAGACCTGAAGTTTTGCTAGGATCAACTAGACATCAGGAGCAACATTTCTGTTAAGTTTCATGAAAATTCTTCAAGAAGTCTCAGAGGAGTAGCCGCCACAAGTTTTTCCTATATAACTCTATGTAAACAAAGATGGCATCTTTGACATCCAATCAAAATGAACTTTGGTTGGGAGCAACTACATGTAGTGCCAGTCAATATCACTTACGGTTTTTGAGAAGTAGTCGCCAGTCGCATTTTTAAGATCTATTTTTAGAAGTGGCGGCCATCTTGAATTTCCTACCGACATGAAATTTTGCTAGGATCAACTAGACATCAAGAGCAACAATCCTGTGAAGTTTCATGAAAATCTGTCAAGTAATTTCAGAGGAGTAGTCGCCTCCAAATAAAAGTTTACAGATGGACGAACGGAAGACGCACCACGGCACAAGCTCTGCTGATCTTTGATCAGTCAAGCTAACAAATACAACTGAAATCTAAAACGGTGGTCTTTTAAAGCAAGGGGGCGTCCGTGGCCGAGTGGTTAACGTCTCTGACTTGAAATCACTTGCCCCTCACCGCTGTAGGTTCGATCCCTCAGGGGCCTAGGAATCTTTATGTGAGGAAGCTATCCAGCTGGCTTGCGGAACGTCGGTGGTTCTACCCAGGTGCCCGCCCGTGCACTAAAATTGCCCGGAGGGGCACCTGGGGTCTTCCTCCACCAATGGAAGCTGAAAAGTCGCCATATGACCTTAGCTGTTGGTGCGACTATAACATCCAATTCAATCAATCAATCTTTTAAAGCAGGAAGTCCATTAAGAAAGGTGGTCTCCCAAGCTGATTTGATTGTCTTATATAAAATCTTGTCGTTGTCCTCAAGTGTTTATTAAAACAGGTGAAAGGTTATTTGACCTGTTTATCCATTGTTAAATACACAATACATGTTCTGTTAATACACCGTTTAACCCTGCAAGCCTGTTTTATGCTAAGCGCAGCTTTCATGGGATACAACATAATAGGACACATGATGTATTGACACTATATATTGGACATACTCTGCAAAGTTTATTTTTATTGGCTTGATTGGACTGTATACTTCCCTAAGTCTTCTGAACTTGATTGGACTGTATGCTTCCCTAAGTCTTCTGAACTGTTTCATTTTACATTTTAAAGAAACCAACCCTCCAAATAACGGCAAAAATTGCGCTACAAAATCGTTCATCAAAACTGTAGCTAGGTGTTCAGGTCATATAATAATGTGTATGTGGTGATTAAAAGTATAGGTCTATTCAAGGTTTTTTAAAATACCCGTGACTGAATATGCGTAAAATGAATTATGAGTTGACAACTCCAATTCGACGCTCAAGTTTTGGGGTTTGGTCTAGCTGGTTAAAGCGGTTTATACTGTGTCTATAGAGTTTGGATTCTCAGAATAGGTAAATAATATATATACCTCGTCATCCGTAGGTTAAATAATGGTGTACATTCTAACATATATTGTAAAAATTGGTTGTTGTTGGCGGGATAGCTACTTTAACAAGAGCTGTCATACAAGAGCTGTCATACGACAGCTTACTTTCGAGCCTTGTTAATTTATTGGGAAACAAAACTGAATAAAAGTCTAAGTAAGAAAAGAACATAATTCTGTTAACATGTAAAACAGTTATAGTCCCTTTTATGACAGTGAATACATGTGCCAAGTTTCAATGAATTCATTTAAGGAGATTTGGAGATACATGTATGATGAAAAAATAGAATATTTAAACATTCTTAGCATATTTAAAAAATTCAAGTTGAAAAAGAGGCATAATTCTGTTAAAGTTCATAACAGAGTTATGGCACTTATCTGTACGAGTTCCTCTTATGAAATTGAATATACAGGAACAGTTTCATTGAATTCCTTTAAAGATGAATGGCCACCCTTTTTGTAGTATTATTAACAAATTTAACTCTTAAACATCATATGAACATTTCTTGTTAGTCTCGGAGAGAACTATGTATTGAAAACCGTTACTTAGTTGTATGTAAAAACAAGTATTATTTGCATGACGTAGATACTACTTTTACCACTGCATGACTGCACGGGGAAATGAGTTAAATCTGAATTGTATAGCTACACAACTATTGCCAGATAATTGATAAATACATTTACCTGTGGATTAATTTACCTGTTCAATGTTTTCTACGTCATCAAATAAAATCTTATTCTTGCGTTTCACAGATATTGCAATGTGTGAATTGTAAATATCTATTGTTGTGTATTGATTTCGATTTAAATAAATATAAATATGTTCATGAAGGAAAACATGCCCGGAGAACTTTAAGCGGTTTCTGAGATTTGAGCTTAACATAAAAAGTTAAATGAAGCTGGGGCGAATAGAACAGCTTACATTTTCTTCGACAAGTCAACCTTAAAAACCTATTCTGTCTTTCTCTTTCATTCTGACCCATTTCTTCCCATGGGTTGCCACCTCTTTTTACAAAGAGAAAAAAAAAAAAAGATTTTAGAATAAACAATTACTTACCAATACCACCAACACCGTACATGCACTTTCACTTACCATTAACACCGTACATGCGCTTTGCTTCCCGTTGGTGAGATTCGTCCTATTACACAAGTTTGTGTCATCACATCTATACTCCTCCGATAAACTGTTCAGAGCTCCATCGCGGTCTATCTTTTTCACCTGCCTTAAACACCATGTGTCCGGGGTTGGGCAGAATTCCACCTCAATATCCCCTGAACATAACGTTTACAGAAAGATTGTTAGTTCAATTTTGTTTTTCCAAATAAACGTAAATTCATATACAACAACAACAACATGCAAATGGACAGAGCTTTATAAAGAGATTATTAAAGGGACGCACGGTAAACTTGATATTTTTATGCCCCCCGAAGGATGGCATATGGTAGTCGCAATGTCCATCAGTCCCTTCGTTCATTCGTTCGTTCGTCCCTACAAATGTGTCCGGTTAATAACTCTGACAATAATGGACGGATTTTCAAATAACTTGGAACAATTGCTCACCACAAGACGACGTGTTGCACACAAAATCCAGGTCCGTGGCTCCAAGGTCAAGGTCACACTTAGAGGTCAAAGGTCAAAACGAAGTGCTTTCGTGTCCGGTTAAAAACTCTGATATTCATGGACAGATTTTCAAATCACTTGACACAAGTGCTCACCACAACAAGACGACGTGTCGCGTACAAAATTTAGGTCCATGGCTCCAAGGTCACACTTAGAGGTCAAAAGTCAAATTGTGTCCGGTCAATAACTATGGCATTCATGGACGGATTTTCAAATAACTTGGCACAAGTGCTCACCACAACAAGACAACGTGTCGCAAACAAACTCCAGGTCCGTGGCTTTAAGGTCAAGGTCACATTTAGATGTCAAATTGTGTCCGGTCAATAACTCTGGTACTCCTCGACGGATTTTCAAAAAACTTAGCACAAGTGCTAACCACAACAAGACTGTGTTGCGCACAAAATCCAGGTCTGTGGCTCCAAGGTCAAGGTCACACTTAGAGGTCAAAGGTCAAATTGTTTCCAGTCAATAACTCTGGCATTCATGGACGGATTTTCAAATAACTTGACAAGACGATGTGCAGCGCACAAAAGCCAGGTCTGTCGTCCCAAGGTCAAGGTCACACTTAGGTCAAATTGTGTCCGGTCAATAACTTTTGCATCGGATTTTCAAATAACTTGGCACAAATGCCAACCACAACCAGACGACGTTTCGCGCACAAAATCCAGGTTCGTGGCTCCAAGGTCAAGGTCATACTTAGAGGTCAAAGGTCACTTTGGGGGCATTTGTTAAAACTTGTGGTATCCTGTTAGTTTTCTGCATAACTTTTATTGCAAATTTTATTTAACTTATATTAGCATATTTTAGGTCGAAATTCACAAATATGACTATGAAACCAGATTTAACCCATGTGTTGTGTTTATGATATAAGGCTAACTAGAACTATCACTGAAGGTGATCACTGATGAATACCCCCGCTTTTTTTATTCTAATTTTAACAAAGTAATTCTGTAATAAATTAGGCATAAATTAGGCAATCAACCATGGGTGATGTATAGGGACATAAGGTCATCAGTAACTGTTATGAGTATATGAAGTTTGGGAACAACCCATTCAATACTGTTTGAGAAATACTAGCAATAAACAAGACCTCGGTCTGAGGGTGTCTCTCGCTCACTGCGGCAAACCGCATATGAATTAATTTTTTTAATTTGTGCTTAAATGATGTCCACCAAAGACAACTCTTCATATGACCAAGTATCAATTGAATTGAATTGGATTTTATAGTCGCACCAACAGCTAAGGTCATATGGCGACTTTTCATTTTCCATTGGTGGAGGAAGACCCCAGGTGCCCCTCCGGGCAATTTTTGGACACGGGCGGGCACCTGGGTAGAACCACCGACGTTCCGCAAGCCAGCTGGATAGCTTCCTCACATAAAGATTCCTAGGCCCCTGAGGGATCGAACCTACAGCGGTGAGGGGCACCAAGTATCAAACAAATAAAAGCGAGATAATCATAAGAAGTTGTTATTGAGGTTAAGTGGTTTAACCAGGGTGTAGTTTTGGGGAAATAACACAAAATATGACCTTGACCTTGGTATTTTTTGTTGTTCAGCGACGTCCACCAATGCCAACAATACATATGACCAAGTATCAAAGAGTTAAAGTGAGACAATCACATAAAGTTAACTAAGGTTAAGTTACCTAACCAAGGTTAAGTTACCTAACCAATGTTAAGTTTGGGGAAAATAACACAAAATATGACCTTGACCTTGGTAATTTTTTGTCGATCAGTGATGTCCATCAATGCCAACAATACATATGACCAAATATCAAATAAAGAAAATGAGGCAATCACATACAGTTAACTGGTTGTTACCTAATCAAGGTTATGTTTGGGGAAAATGATGCAAAATATGACCTTGACCTTGGTAATTTTGGCATTACGTGATGTCCCTTGACCCAAAAAAGCATCTGACAATGTTTCAGAAAAATTCGAGCAGCGCTTGTTGAGATATAGTTGATTTAAAATGCGGCTGCCGCTGCTGGAAAAGTAACTGCTATGTCTCGCTACCCACTATTGTGGGCGAGAAAAAAATGTGTTATGTGATGGGACGCAATTGCAATTCAAAAGTAAAAATTCAATATGTTCATGTCTTGCCAAGAAATTTTGACATTAATTCTTAGTGCATATTTGTACAAGATATAATTTAGACAAGCATTGCATTTCAGAGCACTGAAGGGGTAGAGAGTGTAAAAACAACATATACTAGGCATTACATTATTTGTGCAATAGAGGCTTACATAGAAATTATTTGCACTTTATGCAGTTTTGAATGCCGACAGTAACTGGCAAATTCCATCCGGCTGCCTGCACAGTTAGCTCCGCCTACCAAATTGGATGCAAGTACAGTTAACTCTGCCTACCGAAAAGTGAAGAGTATTCAAAATTAGCCGCCATTTCTTTTCAACAGAAAACATCAAGGGAATGTTAATTTTTACTTTAGACTCTAATAGTAGTGACTGGAGGCTATCTGGATGTCGTTTTATTACCCAGACTTACTTAATGACAAAAAATAACGGTGGTAAACACTGTATTGTTTACAAGAAACTATTTATACTATTTTAATAGTTATTTTTCATAAATTGATTCAATAAAGAATTAAAATCATACATTTTGAAATAGTTAAAATATGCAAGCAGGGTTGAAGTCAAAATGATACTGGGTGCTCATTTCAATGCTAGATAAATTACTTCAAAATAACAAGTGATGCATAATTTAGTATTCTACTTTACCATGTACGATTCCTGATGTTGTGTCCGTCTCAGCTTTGTAGCATGTATGTTGATGTTGTCTGACCTTCTGAATACCACGTGTGTTACAGTTATTGTCTGAATCACAACAATATAGCGTCCCCGGCTGACCGTTGAAAGTTGTCTGAAACAATTAACATGGCTTTATATAACTGGGTGAAGACACGTACAGTTTGCTGCTGTAGTAAGAATGCACACATAGCTTCACCAGTTGATGGTCAAGTAGGCTATATCTCCAATATAAGTAAATATAATATACAGGGAAGAGCAGACCCAAAGCACCCTCCCCACCATTAAAATCCGCCATGATGCATGCGTCAATATTGCTCATTGCCAAACCTTTCCAAGATCTTATAGACACGAATCTTTATAGACACGAATATAGACACGAATCTTTATAGACACGAATCTTTATAGACATGAATCTTCACATCAAATCCAATGACCAATTGCTTTAGGACTATTGTACTCAAGACACACACACCATTTTCTAGCGACATCCGTTTGTTTATACATGTACCATATCTATTTTCCCCCCAACTATAATTATTATGTCAACCTCCCATCTATTTTGCTCCCAACTATAATTATTATGTCGACCGTCCATCTATTTTCTCCCCCAACTATAATTATTATGTTGACCGCCCATCTATTTTACCCCCAACTATAATTATTATGTCGACCTCCCATCTATTTCCTTCACCCCACCCCCACCCAGACTATAATTATTATGTCGACCTCCCATCTATTTCCTTCACCCCACCCCCACCCAGACTATAATTATTATGTCGACATCCCATCTATTTTCCCCTCAACTATAATTATCCCCCCCACCCCAACTATAATTATTATGTCAACCTCCCATCTATTTTCCCTCCAACTATAATTATTATGTCATTTCCCCCCCAACTATAATTATTATGTCGACCTCCCATCTATTTTCCCCCCAACTATAATTATTATGTCGACCTCTCATCTATTTTCCCCCCAACTATAATTATCATGTTGACCTCCAATCTGTTTTCCCCCCAATTATAATTATTATGTTGACCTCCAATCTATTTTCCCGCCCAACTATAATTATTATGTCGACCTCCCATATATTTTCCCCTCAATTATAATTATTATGTCGACCTCCCATATATTTTCCCCCAACTATAATTATTATGTCGACCTCCCATCTATTTTCCCCTCAACTATAATTATTATGTCGACCTCTCATCTATTTTCCCCCCAACTATAATTATTATGTTGACCTCCAATCTATTTTCCCGCCCAACTATAATTATTATGTCGACCTCCCATCTATTCCCCCCCCCCCCCAACTATAATTATTATGTCGACTTCCCATCTATTTTCCCCCAACTATAATTATTATGTCGACCTCCCATCTATTTCACCCCCCAACCATAATTATTATGTCGAACTCCCATCTATTTTCCCCCAACTATAATTATGTCGACCTCCCATATATTATGATTAAACTACTTGTTCTTCCCTCTTAATTTCACCAAACATTATCAGCCTTGTCTAGTCTTATTAACAATTCGCTGACACTCGGCCTATAGAGGAACATAACAACATGACATAAAAGGGACACACAGCAATCTTGAAACATTTATCAAGAATTCAATTAGGCCACCATTAAAAAATTGTTTGTTTGCAGTTTCTGACCCATGGCTTTTAGGGGTGGGTCGGTAGGTAAGGATATATATATATTTTTTTAAAAATGTATTATTAACGCATGCTCATCGACGGCATGCAAATATCGTGTGCTTCACTAGTATTATCAATAGAGTTTTTTTTTAAAAAGGGTTTAGTTAAATATTAACAGAACATGCAAGAAAAAAGAAACAAAAAAACTTGAAAAAAAAAACAAAAGAAAAAAAACAAAAAAACAAGAGGTCAATGACCTTGAAGCTCTACCGATTGATTTTGATTTCAGGAAGTAGGCGCTACCAACTTGTTTTTTGAAAATTTATTTTTAGCCGTGGCGGCCATTTGAATTTCTGGCCTACCTAAAATTTTGCTAGGATCAATTAGACATCAAGAGCAACATTTCTGTAAAGTTTCATGAAAATCCGCTAAGTAGTTTCAAAGGAGTAGTCGCTACAAGTTTTTACTATATAACTCTATGTAAACAAAGATGGCCGCTGGCAGCCATGTTTAACGTCGAATCAAAACGATTTTTGACAAGGACCAACATCATGTCATGCTGATCGTTTTAGAAAAAGTCCCATATCAATATCACTTACAGTTTTCAAGAAGTAGTCGCTACAAACTTGTATTTTGAAAAAATATTTTTAGCTGTGGCGGCCATCTTGAATTTCTGGCCGACCTGAAATTTTGCTAGGATCAATTAGACATCGAGAGCAACATTCCTGTGAAGTTTCATGAAAATCCGTCAAGTAGATTCAGAGGAGTAGTTGCTACAAGTTTTCATTATATAACTCTATGTAAACAAAAATGGCCGCTGGCAGCCATGTTTAACGTTGAATCAAAACAATTTTCGACAAGGACCAACATCATGTCATGCTGATCATTTTAGAAAAAGTCCCATATTTTTCAAGAAGTAGTCGCTACAAACTTATTTATTTTAAATCTATTTTTAGCTATGGTGGCCATCTTGAATTTCCGACGAGTCTGAAATTTTTCTACGATCAACTAGACATCAAGAGCAACATTTCTGCGAAGTTTCATGAACATCCGTCAAGTAGTTTCAGGGGAGTAGTCGCTACAAGTTTTTACTATATAACTCTATATAACCAAAGATGGCCACTGGCAGCCATGTTTAACGTCGAATCGAAATAATGTTTGACTCGGATCAACATCATGTCATGCTGATCATTTTAGAAAACCGAGGGAGATATTTTCAGTATCTCAAAAACACTGGTTATTAAACTATATATTACATAATTTAAAATGATCTTTTATTAATATTTCTAATGAGTCACGCCTTTTTACACCAGTTTGCACGAGAACGCCAGGACGACGTTACGTCATCCAAGACGTCGTTACGTCATACAAACAAAACAAGTGGAACCGGAACTCTTCGTTAATTTCCGTAATCGTTATTTCCTAGTGGCGGAATCTGACGAAGACGTCCGTAAAACAATCGGAACGTCATTTGGCATTCCCGCCACTGACGGAAAAGGCCGAGCAATGTTCCGTACTGGTATTCCCAGTAGCTGTGGGAGATATTTCCCAGTAGAGCAAACGAGTAGATATAGCTTTTCTATTCCCATCATTTCCTATACAAATCACAGAAAATATGTAATATAATCAGCAATAACAATTTGCTTCAAGCTACTTAAACAACTATTAACAATGATTTGCAAATATGCAAGTTACATAGAAAAACAGGATGCCAAGATTTTAATAAAATAAATCGAGATTGCCATGTGTCCCTTTAACATAAAACATACAGTTGAGGAAATTAATCATATATAAGACAAAGAACAACTGAGATCACATATCAGAATCTTGTTCTAACTTACTATGTAACCCTGCAGCATTTGCTTCCCTTCGCACACATTATACGTATCACAGCCATATAAAACATTGTAGGTCTGTGCCGTGGAATCTTCACCACCCTCGTCACTTTTAGTTATAACTGAATGCTTAAAGGCCATACAGTAGTGCCCGCCTGGAGTTGTTGACTCATTTCCGCTTAGGTTTGAAGAGTCTGCATTAGGAACATTCTTTATAGAATATGCGTTTCCCAGGCTTGTCTTTCCTGTTGCGCAGGAGAGATTCTTCCATCCTGACAAATCATCTTCTGTACCAATCCAACAGTACTGTAGCTGTGAATTACTGCCACTTGATGCTACACAAGCTGAACTGAAAGAAAAGAGAAATGAACTACAATTAATGACCTTAAAGGGAATGTAGCGACACAGCCAAACAAGCTCTATTATTGAGAGTTCTGAAAAATTGTGAAAAAGGTGAAAGAATTATCAAAATCGGACAATAAACAAAAAAGATATGACCATTTAAAAGTTGTTTTAAAACGAATATGGGAGCCGCCATTTTTAGAACTATGACGTCATAGTTCCATATTACCATATATGGAATATTGATAAATATCATTTATAACAAAGAAAATCACTGAAAATGAATGCATCTTTTTTTACTGGTCATATAAAGCATTATTGCCATTAAGTATAACATATTTTTCATACAGTTGCTGTCATTTTTCCTTATAAATCAGTAAATTTTCGTATTTATCAATATTCCATATATGGTCATTTAGAACCGTGATGTCATAACTCTCAAAATGGCCGCTTCCATATCCGTTTCAACAGAAACTTCAAATGTTCATATCTTCTTTGTTTATCATCCGATTTTGATAATTCTTTCACCCTTATTCAATTTTTTCAGAACTCTCAATCATAAAAATGGTTTGGCTGTGTCGCTACATTCCCTTTAAATGGAGCAATCATTATCACGCTTCTTCGGTACCTTAATCGGGCAAGGTATTGTGAAAGTATGGCATCCTTCAGAGGGGAAATTTAACTGATAATGATTGCACCATTTAAGGTCGCAGTATGTTACAATGCATTGGGGTGTATCGAATCATCGGTAGAATAATTTCCTGTTTAAATTCAATTTTCTCAGCTCATATATCTTAGGTCGTTTAAAAAATGTCCAGGCTAGAATATATATATCTATCATATATCAGTGAAATGATTTGGTGCAGTTTTCCGTGCAAAATGTATCACTATGTGTAACGGGTGTCACGAAATACCCAAATCTACCTACCGTATTTCTCCCAAATCCACTCAAATCTACACCAAATCTACCCACTAAACCTTCCAAATCCACACACATTCAACATTATATGGTGGTACAATCATGTTATTGTACCAAATATTACAAACAAAATAATCATTGGAGAAAAATTAAGATATAGTTGTTAATTTACTACTGAATTAATGATTTTTGTGTTATTTTTACACATCGTGATTTATAACAACATCCATCATTAACAAATAAATTAACAACTACATCTTCATTTTGCTCAAATGATTATTTTTTTGTATTATTTGTTACCACAACATCGTTGTACCTTGATATAAGGTAGATTTGTTGTGGATTTGGGAGGTTTAGGGGTAGATTTGGTGAAATGTTAGTGTTGTTATTCTGCGGTCAATCAAACGACGTATAATGTTTTTCAAATGCAAGCACACTAGCAGACTTTACAAATGAAACCAGAATGTCATAATGCAAATTCCGCAGCTATATCACCCAAAAGTATTTTTACTTTTTAAAATTATTCTTGAATACCGTATATTAGAAAATACTTTTGTGCTTATCCATAACATTATTATTTTATTATTAATATTAAAATATTACTATTGGAAAATTGTAAGCTTTTGGGTGATTCGCATTATGACGTAATTCGGCCCCGTAAATCAGTTCAAAATGGCAGTTTCATTTGTAAAGTTTGGTAGTGCCGACAACAAGTGGCGAAATATTTCTTGTGATACGGACTATGCAAACTGATAAAATATAGATTTATTTACGGATCGGTGCTTTACGTTAGTGAATTGATTGCTATTTGAAGCTGGAATACTGCGCCGAAACCTCATAAAGAGAAACGACGAGAAAATTGAAATTGCACTTTGGTGACCTTGAACTCGGATATCTCAGCGAATGTAAAAGGGATCGTAGGAAGAAAGGTATTGCTGGATAGGAAATTCGTTTCTGCACACGATGGTGTATAGTGTGCTTGCATTGACTGAAGAATAACAACACCAACATTTCACTGCTATGGTCCTTCATAGACAATTATAAGAACAGAAGGCAAATATTAAAAGATACAATTTCCTGTAGGTGAAATAAGTAGATGCGAGTGTTTCGTGTAACTGTGTAACACCTCCCATAAAAAATGATTCTTTACTGACTGAATGATGTGTGTTTTTGAAACAAAAAATTCATACTGTCACAATAAACTGAGATATACATGTATACAGGGCTTTATATGACGGGGATATGACACCACAGTAATAACGCTGTTATGTTCTGAAATAACTTGTCGTTCAGGTAAGGCTATCGATTATACACTGCAGTTATCATTTTTACTAGGCTTATCGTGACAGGTAGCGAGAGACCTGCGGTGCTGCACACCTATTTACATTGCAAACAGACATCTTTTAAGGCAAAACAAAAAAATAGGCGTGTTTCCTATTGCATGCTCAAAAAAAATAGGGTCGGTAGGTAGGCATTTTTTTGGATCAAGATACATGTATTGTGAGAGTCTACCTGTATTTATCTCATAAACCCCAAACAAGTTGATGATACAGCTGAAAGTTGCTCTGTGAGGTCAGTTTACCTCGATATATTGTGATAAATCAGTGTTCAAAAAATATATTATTCTATATTTTATATCACCAGAAAGCCAAATAAATAACCTTTCTAATGATGTAATTTTATTCCAAATAATGGTTAGATAAATAGGCGATATCTCGAGATAGAAACGAAATAAAACACATTTTTTTGTTTCTTAACGATTTTACGCAAATAACTGTGCGTCTTTTTTGGCCATGGTACAGATGTTATTAAATACATATGTAAATGATGTATATGATGAGAAAGCCAAATAAATCATCATCCTAGTGACGTTATTTTATTTCGAATAAGGATTAAATAAATGGGAGAGATCGCGAGTTGGAAAAAGTTTCCCACGCTATATTTTCTTTTCTCCAGCAATTTCGCAATCACCGTGCTATTTTATGCTTTTTGTCGCTGTATAAACACATTTTAATTACTATTTAAATGACTGTCAAATAAATAATCTTCATCGTAATGGTGTTGATGCTTTTACAAACAAAGAAAATCTCGAATCGGCAAACAAAATATAACGCATATATATTTAACAACTGGCAACATCTTAAGTTGATTAAAATGTAAAACAATTTTAGTTACATTGTGTTAATTTGTTTGCATTGTGTGAAATAAAAAATCTTGTGTTTAATGTATTCTCTTGTCATAACTAACAATTGAGAACTTAAGGTATGAAAGCACTAATTATTTTCCCCATAGACACCAATGTTAAAGTGTCACATATTAATGATTTGCTGCAAATTCAACTCAAGTATGGATAATGCAGCAGTGTAATGTTCATATAGAAAACTATTTTTCCACTTGAAAAATCACCAGAAAACGTGGGGTCACAAGACATGTAAGAAAGTTCTTGTTTGTTAACTAAACAGGTCAAGGGTACAGCTGTTTTTATTGATCGACTGTTTTCATTGCTCACAAAGTGTAAGCATAGAGTCGAAATTTCGAAAATGTTCATCAGTGATCCAGTAAAACCTATTAATACGCTTCTTATACATATAACCACAAAATCTAATAGAAATGGGCAGTTTTCCCCTACTTATAATGCCCGTTTCCATCGAAAAAGGAGGGATTACTTTTTATTATAGGAACTACATTCGACTACACCTCGGAGGTTTACATGTAATTGGTGGTGGTAAACCTTAACAAATACACGATCACATATAAATAAAAACTAAAAACCAACAAACGTGTAAATGATAATTTGAACAACACATTATTATAGTTTGTTTCTTCGCGGTTTTAAAGTCGCCTAATTTACAAACTTTTAATTAGCTAAGCTTTTGACAGACTCGAAATGTTATTAGTCAAAATTAAAATCATCCGAATGATTGTAAAGTGCTCTCATTTCAAAGTTGCTCGTTCGTCTTTAAAGGAATGTCGAAAAGGCTATTTTGTTAATGTTGATGATTTAGATCTTGATCTGTTGTAAGCAAGGTTACCGCAAGTGAAAAAAAGCGTACACCATAAAAGCATGTAATATTACATAACATCCTGTCATAAAGTTTGGTGACCCACGCACCCACTAATTTACAATAAACACAAGGACACATGGTAAGATAGTGTACAATACCCCATCTTTTCCTAATAGGACATGCACCGTGAAGCAGTCGTCTAGTGAACGACAAGTGTTTGGCGTACTTCTGATGGAGACCGATTCCTTTAATTATCATCCCAGATGTATATGACTATTTAGTGTTATAACAAATTTTAAAGACAAAAGTCAAAATGTATTCATCAAATAAGTTAACTTGTTAAAGCTTGGCACTTCTAGGGATACAATGAAATCATGTAAATATTGGTGCAAAATAAACAAAATTCAAAGGTGAAGGACAATTATTTCAGACACTGTGATTATATACTGCTACTCCACTGTAAAGAAAGAAAGACAGAAAATATTGTGTCAGCACAAACAATAATCAGAGCCTTCTCTGACTGTACCAGCCCTTTTTTATGATTTTGATATCTATAGGAGTTTCTCTGACCGTACTCAGACAGAGAAGGCTCAGATTACACAAATTATCATGGTAAAAAATGGATCAGCTTTTGAGACATAACTGGGCAAGTAAATGTTCTTGTTGTACATGGCATTCATGTCTATTTGCGATACATGTTGAGAACTATTTACTACTTTACCAAAATAGTAGCAGAACTTCAAATATAAGTAAAACAACAGGTTGAACCCAATTTGAAACAGGAAATGTTTGTTTGGAAACCATCTTGAAAAATAATGCTTACATCATTAAAATTATTTTTAAACTATTCGGAGATATACAATTTACAAATGAGTTGAATATTTATCTAATATCAATAAATCAAATATAAAGGCTGGGCCTATATGTATTCTATTTGTGTTACAATCTTGTCTTCAGCGAGATATAGGCCATTGCAAATCATATATAATTTTACGTTGACTTAAGCGTCTCACTTCTTGGGTAAACTCTGACGGTTTGGAGAAACTGAAAGATAATGATTATCAGCTCCCGCTAAAGAAACGGTTACTGCTCTGTATCAAGAGTAGTCGGATTTCCATGTGCCATCATGGCTTCAGGAGAAGAATTCCAGAATGTACCCAAAATATCCGTAGGTCCTTTGTTTTTTTATGCCACGAAAACACATGACATTTCAAAATTATGTGCAAGATAGCCTACATCAGAACATGAAGATTCAGACAATTAGCCCAGGTGTATGTCAGCAAATTGCCTACTTACTTACAGGAGCAGGATTGTCCATAGAAAACTTATCCACATTGTCACCAACAGTTTTTCAGTTATAGCGGGAAATCGCGGTGTGTTTATTATTTGATTGGAAACAGCAGTGTGTTTAGTGTGGATTGTAATGCCAAACATCCTGTCGATTGCCTGTCTGTGACCTGCAATTCCAAGCAGTCATGGTAGAAATTGGTCACTGTGTTTCTTTTTGGACTCTGCGAATGATCTAGATGCTATTACGGGGGGGGGGGGGGGGGGGGGGGGGGGGGGGGGGGGGGGGGGGGGGGGGGGGGTTCCAAGTCTAGAAATCATAGGCCATTAGGATGGCAGTGCAAATCCTTTTTTTTTTATGCCATTTTGACATCTACATCCGCATGTTGGAGGAGAGTTACCTCCCCTATACGGTTTGGGCAATACGATTGAGGCGCTAGCTTTAATATGTTGAAGACTAGATGACTGCTTTAATAACTACATGTTACCACAGAGTACCAAATCGGTCTAGATTCAGGTTACGTTATGGTGTTTGTTGTATCAATTCATACAGTTATCGATCAAAAAATGCCCAATTTGATCGATTTCACGATAGAAATTTCCCAAATTTGCAAGGGTCCTTTTCCCCCAAATACCTGGAAAAAGCCCTGCATCGTATACGTGCTCTTGGAGAACCCTGGGTGTTACCTGTATTTCATTATTTTTAAGTAATTTAATAGTACAAAATGTTGTTTTGTGTAAGGATGCTATCAAAGAGGAACACAGGTTATTTTTATCTGCGGGTTATTTAATAAGACTAAACAATAAACACAATATATACGGGCATGCGTATCTACCATAGCATATCAAGTTACAATAGTGAGAGCAATACTCTGCAGTCCTCTACGAGTACATGTAGATAGTATACACAATATCGTAATATCTCCCTTAAATCAACACAATGTTCAATTGATAATTGGCGTTAATATCCTCTGGTACGATCACAGCTGATGTTGGTTAAATTCCTCTTGAATCACACTTGACAATTACATGTAACTGTTAGTCCCAGATAAGTGTTGATAGGACTGATTGTTAATGTAAACACCAGGTGGTATGAGTGTCCAATTTTATGGTTAATATCACAATAATTTCCTAATAATTGTCTTAAGTTAAGCAACTATAATTGCCTGACAGTGGTTTCAGTTAAACACGTAAGATAATCTGGCATTTCACTTGAATTATAGTGTAACATTTATTCTTAGGCCAGACAAAAAAATGCCTGTGTTTCCGGTCGCCCGACCGACCCTATTTTTAAGGTGCCGACCCTAAAACTTTTAATGAAAAAAAAAGAAATTAAAAAAATATATATTTTTTTTAATTTTTTTTATTTGTTCTGAACAATGATTTATCACAATATATCGAGGTAAAACTGACATCACAGAGCAACTTTCAGCTGTATCATCAACTTGTATGGGGTTTATGAGATACATACATGTAGAATCTCACAATATCTTGCTCCAAAAAAAAAGAAGAAAATGCCTACCTACCGACCCTATTTTTTTAGAGCATGCAATAGGAAACACACCTATTTTTTTGTTTGGCCTTACATGGATTCTATGACCTTAGGTTTAACTATACGCCCATAGCGTATTTTGTAGACATTTTGTGACTGTTGTACATCAACTGACTCGGGCTGTTTCACTGGAGAATTCTGTGTGAGGGATGTAATACAATGTAGATTCACTGGCTTGAGGTTCTGGAATAGGTTCTGGGAGGGGTTAAGCAATTTCACTATAATTCAAAGCCTGATCAATCTATATTTTATAAATCAGGGTCTGGAAATGATGGATGTTTCTCATTTGTTTTTATCAGGTGAATACGATTTCTGTGATAATTTGCGCCATCATTTGTTTCTACTGAATATCATTATGATCTCATTGTGTTTAGTAGTATATACACAATACCATAACACAAAATACACCATATAATGATACAGGCCTAAATTTGTGAAATGAGATACATGCAGTATTATAATATACCAACAATATAGTTATGATATCATAGCGGTAATGGTGTGTACCTACCATAGGGCTATGGATCTATTGCTCTGAATTATAGGTATAGGACAGGGGCGGATCCAGGATTTCAGCTTAGGGGGGGCGTAACATTTTGGTCAATTTTCGGGTCCGTCTCTAGCCTCATAAAACGGTTGCGGTAGTGCATTGATAGGGTAAAAAAGTCCGTTTTCAAATAAAAGGAATTAACAATGTTAATTAAACCACTCATTAGCCATTATGCGTCGAACGAGCGATAAAAAAAATTATACTGAGCCAGTGAGGGAGTGCATCGAAATTGATTGATATTTTATCTACAGTAACATATATGAATAAAAAAAAGGCTGTTTTCAAATAAAATGATTGAACAATGTGTTAATTAAACGACTCATTAGCCATTATGCGTCGAGCGAGCGAGAACATGTTTTATACTGAGGGCGTGCTTCGAATTTGTTCGATATTGTATCTACAGTAACATGGACATACATGTATGAATAAAAAAAGTCCGTTTTCAAATAAAAGGATTTAACAATGTGTTAATTAAACGACTCATTAGCCATTATGCGTCGAGCGAGCGAAGCGAGCAAGAAATTTTTTTATACTGAGGGCGTGCAACGAAATTGTTTGATATTTTATGTACAATAATATGGACATACATGTATGAATAAAAAAAGTCTGTTTTCCAATAAAAAGATTTAACAGTGTGTTAATTAAACCACTAATTAGCCATTATGCGTCGAGCGAGCGAGAACATTTTTTATACTGAGGGCGTGCATCGACATTGTTTGATATTTTATCTACAGTAACATGGACATACATGTATGAATAAAAAAGTGCGTTTTCAAATAAATGGATTTAACAATGTGTTAATTAAACGACTCATTAGCCATTATGCGTCTAGCGAGCGAAGCGAGCAAGAAATTTTTTTATACTGAGGGCGTGCAACGAAATTGTTTGATATTTTATGTACAATAATATGGACATACATGTATGAATAAAAAAAGTGCGTTTTCAAATAAAAAGATTTTAACAATGTGTTAATTAAACGACTCATTAGCCATTATGCACGAGCGAGCGAGAACATTTTTTATACTGAGGGCGTGCATCGAAATTGTTTGATATTTTATCTACAGTAACATGGACATACATGTATGAATAAAAAAGTCCGTTTTCATATAAAATGATTTAACAATTTAATGTGTTAATTAAACGACTCATTAGCCATTATGCGTCGAGCGAGCGAAGCGAGCGAGAAAAAAATTTATACTGAGGGCGTGCAACGAAATTGTTTGATATTTTTTATCTACAGTAACATGGACATACATGTATGATCCGGAATTTTTAGGGGGGGCGCGCGCCGGGTGCGCCCCCCCCTGGATCCGCTAGTGTAGGATACTCGGCATGACCTCATCTACAATTTTTTGGAAAGGTTTCTGAAGACGCGCAATACTTGCATAAACAAGCCGCTGTATTTAAACAGCCGCTGTATTGTTAGCCACTGTATTTCAATTGACTAAACCTTAAATATCACAAGTGTGTGCATGCAGCTCACCAAAGAGATCACACCTATCTTGTATTTTTTTGTAACCACTGTATATTTTCCGCAACATGTTTCTGTTTTGAATTGAATTGAAAGTTGTTTAACGGCTCATCAACACGGTATAGGTTATTTAGAGCCACCCCAGAGAGAGGGGAAGGATACATAGGAATCTGGGAACCCTGCCATACTCTTATTATCGAATAGATTCCTATGGTTCTTTAACATGCTCAGAGGATAGACCGATATACGGGGCCGCCGGTTTACGTCCCCATCCGACCGACGAGGCAAAGGGAAAGTGTCTTGCCCAAGAACACACCGATGAAACTCAGTGGAACCACAGAGGATTGAACCCGGGACCTCCGGTTACAAATCCGCTGCGCTACCAACTGCGCCGATATCTGTCTTATCTGAAAGTTTGTTCCATATTTGGAAACTTAAACCTGAACCATATCATGATTACAACTGACTTACAATAAAAAACATCAGCAATTACCGGAAATTGCCTCTTGTTTAGTAGGGCGCAGTTAAGTTTCCAAATACAGAACGAGATTTCAGAAGAGAGCAGATATTTAAAAAAAACCACCAGCCATGTAACCAAAAACAAAAAATTATAACATTGGCGTGATATCCCTCTCTTTGATGAGTTTTATGCATGTTAAGTCAACTGAAATACCATAAGAGCTATCATGATTCTCACGGCTGCAAACAAAAGTGCTCAGCTAGCACTCTCATTTATTTCCGAGACAAAACTATACCTTTAAAGACTGCCAGTTACAGTATTAGAATAATATGTTGGAATGTTATCTGTAAATTACATTTAAAACAGAGAAAAACTAGTGTTTAAAAGAGTTGAATTTGAATTTCTTGAATACTGAGGAGTTATGTTTTACCAGCACATTAAATGTCATTTAATTGATAAGTTTCCTTATAACAGTGTAAAAAAACTTATGCTTTTAAAATGTCAAGTACACCAAAAGAATCTCACCGCTGCGGGTTCGAATCCCACTGGATACTCGACTTGTGAGTGAGGAAGTGTCGATTATTACGGATGGCGGGAGGTGTACAGTACTGGTTCTACCCAGGAAAATTGGATGGTCTGCCGCCACCACATAAAATTGACTGTCATATACAACCTTACATGTGTTGAAAATGACGTAAAACACCATACAAACAAACACCAAAACTAAGAGACCTGCGTCCATTGTCACTAAGCACTAGACTATTTTAAAGGGATACACGGCAATCTTGATTTTTGAAAAACTCATGGCATGCAGGGCAGGAAAATTTGTTCCTGATGTACTCGTCCTAGGTAATATTTGAATGGTCAGATTGAAAACTTGTTAAAGAATTTATCTGAATTTTTACTTGTACTGCATCAATGGTCACTCGTCGTGGCGATCGGACGAGTGGAATGTTCGTGCCCTGGCATCCCATCAGTTTTTAGCTCTACTGATCAGAGATCAGCAGAGCTTATGCCGTGGTGCGGTGTCCGTCGTCCGTCTGTCTGTCCGTCCGTAAACTTTTTTTAGTAGCGACTACTTCTCTGAAACTACTGAATGGATTTTCATGAAACTTTACAGAAATGTTGCCCATGAAGTCTAGTTGATCCTAGCAAAAATTCATGTTGATGTGAAATCCAAGCTGGCTGCCAAATCTAAAAATAGGTTTTTAAAAAACAAGTTTGTAGCGACTACTTTTTGAAAACTCTAAGGGGAATTGATATGGGACTTTTTCTAAAATGATCAGCATGACATGATGTTGGTCCTTGTTCACGACTACTAGACTCCGCAACCGCCTCCAAAAAGAGGTGATAATACGACGTTTCGGAGACACTTCCGATGCGGTTGCGGAGAGTAAATTGAAGCAGCAACGGTAAGTGTATTTAATATTTTCATTTTTTTCGGCCCTAACTCGATCTTTTTCAAAAAATCGGGGAATGTGGTACGATGTAGGAATGTTTTCCCTTCCTGTTTCATGTGTTGGTTTCGAAATATATTGAAAAATGTGGTCTGTAGCATTGTCATAAGTCAATCGACGGGTGTAATTTTCTCAACTGGACATGGTTTTTACTCCGTTTTACTGCTGTTTTATGAGAAATCTGCCCACGTATGAGGTCTATGACTTTGACATCACCTATCTTTCATCGTTCAATGAAAAAAATTCAATCGAATATAAATTGAAAAGAATTATGGTCATTTTTTATGAAGAGGAGGTGTCGGAGAGTAAGAGGTGGATTCGGAGAGTAAGAGGCGGTTTCGGAGACATAGATAAATAATATGTAAACGTTTGCAATTATTGTGAAAATTGTAGAATTCAATCAATTTCAATAAATGCCGTTGTTACTGTTTCGTCCAAGAATATATCTTCCGTATCACAAGTCAAATCACACTTGGTGTAGTGAATGAATGAATGAATGAAAGTCTTTATTTTAAGAGGGTGACCCAATTAACATTAGCTAATCTTCCTTGGGGCCCTCTGAATAAAACACATATTTATACATACATACAAACACATTAACAATATAATCAGTGATTTAACAAAATAATATCATATAATAATAGAAATCAAAATATATCAGTTCAATGATGGTAAAAGTTAAAGCATTTTCCCTGTAATTAAGATATAAAATAGCAATACACGACACATTCAAATATAGAACATTTAGCATTAGAGATCAAACAGAGGCAGTGGTTTTGAAATTATTTAAACACCAATTTTTTCATTTTTTTTATAGTTAAAATGATTAATCTTTTAAACTTTATTTAAAATTAGAAGTACGAGTATGAAAATTATCCCGACTTTATCCACTTGATAAAATTAGAAGTAAAACTGTTTATTGTAGGACAGAGTCTAATATAATCTGGGATACTATTCCATACTTTAGCCCCAGAGTAAGACATGCTTCCTTTAAATAATTCTTTATTTGGTTTCGGTATTAAAACATTTAAATGGTTTGATGACCTTAAGTTTCTGTGATTATTATTATTGTACTGAAACATGTTTTGAATGTAAGACGGAGTGGCATTTTGAAATACCCTATACATAAATTTTGCCTTTTGAAGTAAAATTCTATGTTCATGGTCCTTTTTAGACCTTAGTCTATTCTTACTGAGATAGACGAGGAAGCCCGGTTGGGTTTGGAGGCTGAACAAAAGTTGCATTATACATATAATATACCTCTAAAGAACACACTTATAAAACTGTTTCCTATAGTTTTCAGATGTCTTCGTTGTTTCCAGTATTAACGTAACACAAGTGGCAAATTTCGCTATAAAACCGTTCTTCCAAACTCTACCCATGTGTTGAGTTCACAAAACGATGCATATATGCTAATTAAAACTGTATATGTATCCACGGGTTCATAAAATACCCGCACATGAATATGTGTGAAATGAATTTAGAGTTGTTAACTTTTTATTCGAAGCTTCAAGCAATAACAAAAAGGCAGGCCTTTGGCTGGCCGATTTTCATGTTTATATTGTATTTTTAGAGTTAGGATTTGCAGTTACATGTTAGTTTTATATATACCTTATCGTTCGTCGAATTTGAAGCGGTTTGCATATGTTGTAAAATTAGCGTGCTTTTGGCGGTTGAGAGACTTTAATTATGTTTTATCGAGGAAAAATCTGGAACGAGCTTGAAAGATGAGAATATTTTAAAAAGTATTTTTTTCTGATATTGTTTAAAATTTACAACAGTGTATCATTTCGTTTAAAAGAAAAAAATGATACCAGGTTGGATTTTCAATATTATATAATACAAAGTAGGGAGACTGCAGAATATTAATCATTATTTACGAAAATCGGACAATTTAATCAGCAAAAGAAGATTATGCCTATTTATAAATCGAAAATGAAAGTACATCAAACGAAAGAGAAAGCGTTATGTTTAGACGGTAAAATAATGGTAAATAAAAGCATTAGGTTTTACTTATTAAACTATGAACTCCTGTTTGTACAAACAAATAATTTGTTACAAAATGATTTATAAACAATTTATTGAAATATAAAGTAATCCGTTGGCGGTTAGGCCATCAATAAAAAATTGTTTGTTTGCTGTGCTCCTACCCAGAATTTTGAGTAGATTTTTTTTTATTTTTTTATTTTTTTTTTACATCAAAAGCGTATCCAATCTACAACACTATAAAGGCCCTAGTACGATGTTAGGGCATAGGTTATTAAAACTAAACACAAGGACTTGCACATAATTATTTTATTCATGTGTATTTAAGGTAGGAAAAAGTTTTATTTTTAGATATTTTTTTTATATATATTGTTCGCATATATTATGCCATTTTTGTACCAAGGCAACTTTTTGATAACCTTTGCAATCCAGATTAGATGCTTAACAACTCTGGCTAATAAAATTATCATTTGAATAAAAAAAAGATTTTTTTTTTTTTTTTTTTTAATTTTTTTTTTCGGCCCGAGGTCCTTAAAATTTTTTGAGTCGCGGCCGAATCGGGTGAGTCGGTCGGAGCACGGCAAACAAACATATTTTTATTGATGGCCTTATGCTTATGCGTATGTAGACATAAGCCATATTTTGCTCGGTAATGTGTCGTTAGTATAGAGGCCTATCGTCAGTTGTGACGTAGCCGGTGTATGTATAGAATGGCATTTGTTCAATACAGTACCAGTATGTACTATAGTCAGGTAGGCATGGAATGAAACACACCTTTTTTACAATTGACAGAAAATGTAGTTATTTTATAAAATGTTTTTTTGTTTAAAGTTAATAGATTTCTACTTTAGTTTGAATTACACATTTATGTTAAACATACATTGCAGTTTGGTATTATACGTAAATTGTAGTTATTGTGTAATTTGGCAAATCAAAAAAAAGTTGTTCCATTTCATGCCTAACAGTCTATACTTGATGATAGATGCACATTGTTGCTGACCTTTTAGCTAAACATATATTTCTGGGAACCTGGTCCTCGGTAAATAATTGTTAGGGTGATAATAAAAGGTATAAGATCGGCTTTGAAATTGATGCAAAATGAATTAAAGTTTTTAAACTTTATAAGAACGCACCCAGTACTACTATTGATAGAGGATTGTACTCAATGAATGTGCTTATCATTTATTTAGAATTCATTTGCATCTATTAAGCGATTTCGGATCAGATCAACTGTAGGTTGCATCGTGCATTTTACGGAAGATTCGGTAAATTTAGTAGCCACTAAGAATTATTGTTCAATGCTGGGTAGGACCAGTAACAAGTATTTGCACAAATAATTCATCATAAACAATTGTATTGATACATTACTTATCAATTAAAATCAGTATAGATCTATTATATAGAGTGTGTGTCTCCGAAACCGCCTCTTACTCTCCGAATCCGCCTCTTACTCTCCGACACTGCCTCTTCGTAAAAAATGACCATAATTCTTTTCAGTCTATATTCGATTGAATTTTTTTCATTGAACAATGAAAGATAGGTGATTTCAAAGTCATAGACCTCATTCGTGGGCAAATTTCTCATAAAACAGCAAAAAAAAAACAGAGTAAAAACCATGTCCAGTTGAGAAAATTACACTCGTCGATTGACTTATGACAATTCTACAGACCACATTTTTCAATATATTTCGAAACAAACACATGAAACAGGAAGGGAAAACATACCTACATCGTACCACATTCCCCGATTTTTGAAAAAGATCGAGTTAGGGCCGAAAAAAAAGAAAATATTAAATTCACGCTTACCGTTGCTGCTTCAGTTTACTCTCCGCAACCGCATCGGAAGTGTCTCCGAAACGTCGTATTATCACCTCTTTTTGGAGGCGGTTGCGGAGTCTAGTAGGCGTGTTGTTCAAAATCATTTTGATTCGACGTTTAACATGGCTGCCATAGAAGAGTTATATAATGAAAACTTGTAGCGACTACTCCTATAAAACTACTTGACGGATTTTCATGAAACTTCACAGGAATGTTGCTCTTGATGTCTAATTGATCCTAGCAAAATTTCAGGTCGGCCGGAAATTCAAGATGGCCGCCACAGCTAAAAAAATAATTTCAAAATACAAGTTTGTAGCGAGTACTTCTTGAAAACTTTAAGTGATATTGATAAGGGACTTTTTCTAAAATGATCAGCATGACATGATGTTGATCCTTGTCAAAGATCGTTTTGATTCGACGTTAAACATGGCTGCCAGTGGCCATCTTTGTTTACATAGAGTTATATAGTAAAAACTTGTAGCGACTACTCCTCTGAAACTACTTGGCGGATTTTCATGAAACTTTACAGGAATGTTGCTCTTACAGGCCTTTTTCTACTATTCTCACAGGTCCGACTATCGGACCCGTTCCCAATGCCAAATATAGTTGTTTTTTCCCAATTCTGAAATAAAATTCCCCATTTTTTAGCTCTACTGATCAGAGATCAGCAGAGCTTATGTCGTGGTGCGGCGTCCGTCGTCCGTCCGTCCGTCTGTCCGTCTGTCCGTAAACTTTTATTTGTAGCGACTTCACAGCTGAAACTACTGGATGGATATTCATGAAACTTTACAGAAATGTTGCCCATAAAGTCTAGTTGATCCTAGCAAAAATTGATGTTGATGTGAAATCCAAGATGGCCGCCAAAGCTAAAAATAGAGGTTTAAAATACAAGTTTGTAGCGACTTCTTCTTGAAAACTATAAGTGATATTGATATGGGACTTTTTCTAAAATGATCAGCATGACATGATGTTGATCCTAGTCAAAAATCGTTTTGATTCAACGTTAAACATGGCTGCCAGCGGCCATCTTTGTTTACATAGAGTTATATAGTAAAAACTTGTAGCGACTACTCCTCTGAAACTACTTGGCGGATTGTCATGAAACTTTACAGGAATGTTGCTCTTGATGTCTAACTGATCCTATCAAAATTTCAGGTCGGCCGGAAATTCAAGATGGCCGTCACAGCTAAAAATAGATTTTTAAAAAATAAGTTTGTAGCGACTACTTCTCGAAAACTATAAGTGATATTGATATGGGACTTTTTCTAAAATGATCAGCATGACATGATGTAGATCCTTGTGGAGAATTATTTTGATTCGACGTTAAACATGGCTGCCAGTGGCCATCTTTGGTTACATAGAGTTATATAGTAAAAACTTGTAGCGACTACTCCTCTGAAACTACTTGACGGATGTTCATGAAACTTCACAGGAATGTTGCTCTTGATGTCTCGTTGATCCTAGAAAAATTTCAGGTCGGCCGGAAATTCAAGATGGCCGCCACAGCTAAAAATAGATTTAAAATAAATAAATTTGTAGCGACTACTTCTTCAAAACAATAAGAGATATTGATATGGGACTTTTTCTAAAATGATCAGTATGACATGATGTTGGTCCTTGTCGAAAATCGTTTTGATTTGACCTTAAACATGGCTGCTTTGTTTACATAGAGTTATATAATGAAAACTTGTAGCGACTACTTCTTTGAAACTACCTGACGGATTTTCATGAAACTTCACAGGAATGTTGCTCTTAATGTCTTATTGATCTTAGCAAAATTTCAGGTCGGCCGGAAATTCAAGATGGCCGCCACGGTTAAAAATAGATTTTCAAAAAACAAGTCTGTAGCGACTACTTCCTGAAATCAAAATCAATCAGTAGAGCTTCAAGGTCATTGACCTCTTGTTTTTAGCTCTACTGATCAGAGATCAGCAGAGCTTATGCCGTGGTGCGGAGTCCGTCGTCCGTCTGTCTGTCCGTCTGTCCGTAAACTTTTATTTGTAGCGACTTCACAGCTGAAACTACTGGATGGATATTCATGAAACTTTACAGAAATGTTGCCCATAAAGTCTAGTTGATCCTAGCAAAAATTCATGTTGATGTGAAATCCAAGATGGCCGCCAAAGCTAAAAATAGAGTTTTAAAATACAAGTTTGTAGCGACTTCTTCTTGAAAACTATAAGTGATATTGATATGGGACTTTTTCTAAAATGATCAGCATGACATGATGTTGATCCTAGTCAAAAATCGTTTTGATTCAACGTTAAACATGGCTGCCAGCGGCCATCTTTGTTTACATAGAGTTATATAGTAAAAACTTGTAGCGACTTCACAGCTGAAACTACTGGATGGATATTCATGAAACTTTACAGAAATGTTGCCCATAAAGTCTAGTTGATCCTAGCAAAAATTCATGTTGATGTGAAATCCAAGATGGCCGCCAAAGCTAAAAATAGAGTTTTAAAATACAAGTTTGTAGCGACTTCTTCTTGAAAACTATAAGTGATATTGATATGGGACTTTTTCTAAAATGATCAGCATGACATGATGTTGATCCTAGTCAAAAATCATTTTGATTCAACGTTAAACATGGCTGCCAGCGGCCATCTTTGTTTACATAGAGTTATATAGTAAAAACGTGTAGCGACTACTTCTCTGAAACTACTTGGCGGATATTCATGAAACTTTACAGGAATGTTGCTCTTGATGTCTGATTGATCCTAGAAAAATTTCAGGTCGGCCGGAAATTCAAGATGGCCGTCACAGCTAAAAATAGATTTTTAAAAAATAAGTTTGTAGCGACTACTTCTTGAAAACTATAAGTGATATTGATATGGGACTTTTTCTAAAATGATCAGCATTACATGATGTTGATCCTAGTCAAAAATCGTTTTGATTCAACGTTAAACATGGCTGCCAGCGGCCATCTTTGTTTACATAGAGTTATATAGTAAAAACTTGTAGCGACTACTCCTCTGAAACTACTTGGCGGATTGTCATGAAACTTTACAGGAATGTTGCTCTTGATGTCTAATTGATCCTATCAAAATTTCAGGTCGGCCGGAAATTCAAGATGGCCGTCACAGCTAAAAATAGATTTTTAAAAAATAAGTTTGTAGCGACTACTTCTTGAAAACTATAAGTGATATTGATATGGGACTTTTTCTAAAATGATCAGCATGACATGATGTAGATCCTTGTGGAAAATTATTTTGATTCGACGTTAAACATGGCTGCCAGTGGTCATCTTTGGTTACATAGAGTTATATATAGTAAAAACTTGTAGCGACTACTCCTCTGAAACTACTTGACGGATGTTCATGAAACTTCACAGGAATGTTGCTCTTGATGTCTAGTTGATCCTAGAAAAATTTCAGGTCGGCCGGAAATTCAAGATGGCCGCCACAGCTAAAAATAGATTTAAAATAAATAAGATTGTAGCGACTACTTCTTCAAAACAATAAGAGATATTGATATGGGACTTTTTCTAAAATGATCAGTATGACATGATGTTGGTCCTTGTCGAAAATCGTTTTGATTTGACCTTAAACATGGCTGCTTTGTTTACAAAGAGTTATATAATGAAAACTTGTAGCGACTACTTCTTTGAAACTACCTGACGGATTTTCATGAAACTTCACAGGAATGTTGCTCTTAATGTCTTATTGATCTTAGCAAAATTTCAGGTCGGCCGGAAATTCAAGATGGCCGCAACGGTTAAAAATAGATTTTCAAAAAACAAGTCTGTAGCGACTACTTCCTGAAATCAAAATCAATCAGTAGAGCTTCAAGGTCATTGACCTCTTGTTTATTATTACAAAGTCGGGTCAAATATACAAATGTTTACAAGGAAATACTATAAAAATAACAATATTTAAATCATGTATTATGTATTGAAACCAGGCAATTAAAACAACCTGATATTTATGTACAACTAACTTATGAACATACCCAATTTGAGGCGTAAAGCGATTACATTTTTTCCCAATTGGGCAAAATTTACAGCGTAAATTTTCCCAATTTGTCCCGGGTCTTTTTCCCAAAATGGGCAGAAAAAGGCCTGTCTTAATGTCTAATTGATCCTAGCAAAATTTCAGATCGGCCAGAAATTCAAGATGGCCACCACAGCTAAAAATAGATTTTTAAAAAATAAGTTTGTAGCGACTACTTCTTGATAACTATAAGTGATATTGATATGGGTCTGATCAGCATGACATGATGGTTATCCGAGTCGAATATTATTTTGATTCGACGTTAAACATGGCTGCCAGTGGCCATCTTTGTTTACATAGAGTTATATAATGAAAACTTGTAGCGACTACTGCTCTGAAACTACTTGACGGATTTTCATGAAACTTCACAGGAATGTTGCTCTTGATGTCTAATTGATCCTAGCAAAATTTCAGGTCGGCCTGAAATTCAAGATGGCCGCCACGGCTAAAAATGTAGCGACTACTTCCTGAAATCAAAATCAATCAGTAGAGCTTCAAGGTCATTGACCTCTTGTTCTAATTGCATTTGTTCAATCATTACAGGGGTTTTTTTTGGCTGTTTTTATAGCCGAAATTCGGTCATATTCCCAATGCCAAAACATATCTTTTTTTCCCAATTAAGAGGAAAAAAAATCCCACTTTTTCCATTTTTTTAAAAAAAAATTAAGTGTGCCAATCCAATGGTTGGGTTTAAGCTTAAATAAATGCTTCTGTTTATCTTGGTGTACAAAAAACAGTATTACAGAAATAATTATGAAAGGAATCCTTAAATAAATGCTTCTGTTTATCTTGGTGTACAAAAAACAGTATTACAGAAATAATTATGAAAGGAATCCTTAAATAAATGCTTCTGTTTATCTTGGTGTACAAAAAACAGTATTACAGATATAATTATGAAAGGAATCCTTTACTTTATATTTTTCCGAATTTTATTAAAAATCGCGCTAAAATTCCCAATTTTATGAAAAATTGCGCTTAAATTCCCAATTCCAGGGGTATGGGTCATGTTCCCAAAATCATGAAAAGAAGCCCTGCATTAATATTAATTTTTGAAATAGTTTAAAGCAAATTGTTTTTGAATATTATTAACTGTTGCTTATATTTCACCAGTAATATATTTAAAACTATGGTAGAATAAGATGAGGGATATTCCATTAAAACTTGGACCCCAGGAAGGTATTTTGAAATTGGAACTCCACCATCTGCCCGTAGATGCAAAACTGAGTTTATAGAGCCAAGTTTCGGAAAATAGAGTTTACCCTTAGATCTTTATTAAATTGCCTTCCTGGATATGTTTTAATGGTATAAGGAAAACAAGAAAAATCAACATTTTATATAATTATATGAAAGCAGGTTTGAAGTCAAAATGATACTGGATAAATAAAGCGAGACGCTTATTTCAGTGCTTGATAATCTTTTGAAGATTGCCATGTCTCCCTTTAACAAGGTTAATGTGAATATAAGTACATGTATGTTTTACAGGAGTTGGACACAGTGGCGACTGGAACAAAACCAAAGGTACAGAAAGATGGACAGTACAGTGACCCATTGTTTAAGCAATTGTCCAAGATAAACGGGGAAATAAATAAATTATCAAAACATGAAATACAGAGGAAACTGAAGGAAATTGGCCTGGATACAAGGTAATGTCATACAATAATAATAATATGCAAGGGCTCAAAGAGTTTTTATTTAGAGGAAGTTCATGTCCATATACCTATTTCTTGCATACCGGACAAGGATATCCGTCATTTTACGGGGGCTAGATATTTCCATCTCACCCTAGGGTCGAGATAAAATTCACGCGCGCCAACATCCGGTATGCAGGAAAACATGCAAAACGTCAATAGCTGGCGGCGTCAACGCACAACATTTCTCTGATATGCAAGAAAAAGAATCTTATCATGTGTATTCGGTTCAGATAGGGAATTCCAACCCTCGGTATAAGTGTTTTAATCGGAACCTCGGCAGAGCCTTGGTTCCGATAAAAACGCGTATACCTCGGGTTGGAATTCCCTATCTGAACCGGATACCCATGCAAGATTCTTATAATCTTTTACTGTATCGTCCGGAAATAGGGCAGGAATTTGTTTTTGTTTATGTTTTAAGGATTATTTTCCATTTTGTGTAATCCCATTGGGATTGCATTCGAAAAAGATAGAATTAGAGCTCAAATAATCTTGAATGTTTTTATATGAAACTTCCAGTTTAATATGTTTACACATTTATCTAGGCAGTGCTATCCTTGAATTATAAATACATACTTGTCAATATGCACATGACTTTGCATATGCCATAAGCTGAGTATGGATCAGTAACACTTACATCAAGTTTGTATTTATTTTTCAAGTATAGCACTGGCTAGATAAAAGCGTAAACATATTAAACTGCAGGTTACATTTAAAAATATTCAGGAGTATTTGAGTTCTAATGTTTTTTGGGATTCCACAAAGGGGACATAGGCCTTAAAAAACATACTCCAGTTTGTACGTATTTACATCAAAATATAAACATGTTTGTGTTTTTTTCAGCAGACTTGCTGCTATAATGAGAATATAATTTTCATATTGCGTTTGTAACAATATTGGATCAAACACAGTCAACTTTTATGAATTTATTCTGAATTTTGTGGACATGTTTATAAAGCCAACTGTCCAGTTAAATTAATTGCTCTTTTTTGTTCTTGATATTTTTACTAAGAAATTTATATTCTCTATTCTGACCTTCTCAAATGAAAATAATTGTCTTTTAATATTGTCAACAAGTAAATTCTTAATCTGTTCAAAAAAAAAAATCACAGAGGGGTCAAAGAAGTTCTCAAAAAGCGCCTGAAGAACCACTACAAACGCAGAAAGTTGATGAAAAGCAAGATCCGACCTGTTGGTGGTACCAAGTACGACTACCTGGCTGTGATAGACTTCGAGGCAACATGCGACGACAACAACACCAGCTACAGGCATGAAATCATCGAGTTTCCCGTCATTCTGGTCGATGTTGAAAAAATGGAAATTGTAAGTTTGTTCTACTTTGATGATGCAGGTTTAAAGAAATGTTTACAGTAGTTATCCCGCAAACAACAGACAGATTTTACAGCATATATACACTGATTCTTAATCTAATGACAACAAGATATATATATAACTTACATATTTTGAGAATCCAAACTCTATAGACAAACTATAAAAGGCTTTAACCAGCCAGGCCAAACCCTAAAACTGTAGCGTCATATTAAGAGTTACCAACTCATAGTGTTGGGAATCGGTTGAAAATTCCTGATCAATCATCAGAATTTTCAGCCAACTGATGATCGATCATTAATCAATTAAACATGGCTTCCATATATTAAAGACACCAGTGTAAGCCTTTTTCAGGCTATAATGAAGACATTTCAAGTGTTCTGGTCATTAAGCAATTGAATGAAACTGATCAGACATGTATTTTAAGTATAAATTATGAAACCCCTTTAGAGATATTACTTTTATGTTAGTACAAGCGAATGAGATGTTATATTTTGCAACAACCGAGTAAACTCGATCATGAAAAATTATGATCGATTAATGGTAAAAAAGGCTTAACTGACCGATGCTCGATCAAATCGATTAATCGGAACAGCACTACCAACTCGTAACGCATTTTACGCATATTCAATCACGGGTATTTTAAGAATCCTTGAATATATTATTATACGATTAAACGTATAAGTTTAATCAGCACATTTACATTCTTAGCTCGACTATTCGAAGAATAAGAGAGCTTATGTAATCATCCCGGCATCGGCGTCCCACATCAAGGTTTGCGTGTAAGCTGTGTTTACAATTCTATATCTCTTTCATTTCTTATCCTAGCACAACCAGATTTGGCCATGGGCTTCCTTATAGCATTATCTTAAGGGCTGCATAAGTAGTTTTGGTTCCTGTAACCCATGGGCTCCCATGGAACCCAAATTATGATAGCCCATAAAATGTGTCTCATTTCACATAAAATTTTGCTAGCACAACCAGATTTGGCCATGGGCTTCCTTATAGCATTATCTTAAGGGCTGCATAAGCAGTTTTGGTTCCTGTAACCCATGGGCTCCCATGGAACCCAAATTATGATAGCCCTTAAAATGTGTCTGTTTCACATCAAATTTTGCGTGTAAGCTGTGTTTACAGGTCTATATCTCTTACATTTCTTGTCCTAGCTGAACTAAATTTGGGAATTGGTTTCCTTATATTATGTTGTAAAGGGTTGGGTAAGTAATTTTGTCTTCTGCAAATTCTGGGCTCCCATGGAACCCAAATTGTGATGCCCCATAAAATGTGCATTAATGGCAGATCTAGGTTTTGGTTTGGGATTTATTATAGCATTATGCATCTTATTCATACTTCACCCATATTGGGGCATGGGCTCCCTCCTCCACCCACCCACCCCTCCATACCTTTATTTCTTCTTTTTTTCCCCATATTTCTGTGTTGTTTTAGTCAATTCTTACACATATGTTGCCCCCTCCCACTCGAAATTGTGTTTCTGTGTTGTTTTGGTCAATTCTTACACATACCTTTGTTGCCACCACCCCCACAATTTCGACCACAAATTTCTTTAAAATGACAGCAATTTTGGATTAAAACAGATAAAAATAATAAAATTTCACGTAATTTTATATCTGCCCGAGTTTTTATACAAGCCCAATCCCCCCAACCCCACCCCACATTGTTTTAGCCTTGTTTTCTGATGTATACCAGCTATATAATTTATTATTCTCTGAAAAATCGAATAGTCGAGCTGCGCTGTTCTCCGACAGCTTTTGTAATATCATATGACCTGAACACCTGGACAGAGTTTTGATAAACGGTCTGTATTGTAATTTTGCCGTTATTTGGCGTGTTAGTTTCTTTAAAATACTAGTATAAGTAGTATTTTTTGAGTATATGCACTTTATACTGCTTTTCGAGGGCCGCAGGCCCGAGAGCGCATCATAAATCGCATACAAGAAAGATACACTATAAATGTTTTGTACCAGAGCCATATATCCAACTACGTATGTGCAAGAAGTTTTAGGGCGTTGCAGTTTTCAGTAAAAATAACAGCTCGATCCAATCAAGAAATAGCGTTATCACGCGGCATGAGCATGACCCATGTTTTGATTATTGAAGCCAATCGCCTGTGTATATTACTGGGCAAATCCAATGTCAAGGAGTGCTGTTTTGATAATGGGTTTTGATAATGGGTAGTCGTATTTTACATATATGATTGACATGTAGTGTGTAAACATTACAATTACACACGTGTAAAATTGAGTAGAACATGGTATAACTGCCGAATCAGTCATTTATAGCACGGCTGAAATATACCGCTTTTATAGCACGGTTTAGGCTCAGACCTTCAGGTTTATGAAAATTATATCACAAGCAAGAACAAAGGAAAACCATTAGAGCTATGGTACAAGCTTACAAATACATACTTTTTGTTGTAATGTATACAAGTGCTTATGCACTTTTTGATTGAGCGTATACCTTCCTGTCTAAGCGCCCACAATGGCCCAGTGTATAACACTGTAGGTTCCGACTCAGAGATCACGGGTTAGAGCCTCCCCAATGCCACTGGGTTTCTTCCTTAGATACCGTACCCTCATCCAGCAGATGGGGACGTAACCGGGGAGGTTCCGTGCATCGGAAAATATCCTGTGATCATGTTACAGAAACATAAAAATCTGTTGCATAGCAAGAGTAGGTCAGTGTTTTTTCGCTCTACTGGCCAAAGGCCAGCAGAGCTTATGGGATGCCGAGTCGTCCGTTGTTAACTTTTGTCTCGTTAAGACGTTAGGGCCTTCATTTTTCATCCAATCTTTACCAAACTTTAACAGGTTGTTAATATCAATGACAGCTCGGATGAGTTCGAAAACCAGCCAGATCGGCCAAGTAACAGCAGAGTTATAGTCCTTGATTTAGTTAAAAATGCTATATTTTGCCTCGTTAAGATGATGGGGCCTTCGATTTTCAACCTATCTTTACCAAACTTTACCACATTGTTAATATCAATGAAAGCTCGGACAAGTTCGAAAACAAGCCATATCGGACTAGTAACAGCGGAGTTATTGCCCTTGATTTAGTTAAAAATGCTATATTTTAATTATTTTTTTTTTGTTAATTTTTTTACTTTTCTTTTCTTTTTCTTTCATTTTTTCATTTTTTTTCATTTTTTTTTTTCATTTTTTTTAGATCACCTGAGCCGAAGGCTCAAGGTGATCTATTGGGATCACTCTGCATCGTCGTCCGTCGTCCGTCGTCCGTCCGTCCGTCCGTCCGTCGTCGTCGTCGTGAACTTTTCTTCAAACGACTTCTCCTCAGAAACCGCTTGGCTAATTTTTACTAAACTTCACATGGATGATCCTTAGATGAATGCTTTTTAGATTTGTTAAAATTAGGTCAGCGCGACATCCAAGATGGCCGCCATTGCCATATATGGTCGAAACCTTAAAAAATCGTCTTCTCCAGAACCGCAGGACAGATTTCAACAGTTTTTCTTTTAAAATTATCGCCAACGCCTACACTATCAAGTTTGTTCAAATAAAGTCCCCGGGATCAAAAATGGCCGTGCCCCGGGGATCAAAAGTTTGTATATTGAGATTTTGCATGTTTTTCATATAGACATATAGAAAAAAACTTTAAAAAATCTTCTTCTCTGAAATAACAAGGCACAGAGCTCTCATGTATTAAATGTAGCATCAGCTTATGGTCCTCTACTAAGCTTGTTCAAATGGTGACCCTGGGGTCAAATTTGTCCCCGCCCCGAGGGGTCACAGTTTTACATAGACTTATATAGGAAAACAAAATAAAAAATCTTCTTCTCGGAAACTACAAGAGCGAGAGGTTTAATGTTTTGCATTTACTATAAGTATATGGTCCTTGAGCAAGTTTGTTCAAATGGTGACCCCCGGGTCACATTTGACCCTGCCCCAAGGATCACATGTTTTGCATAGACATGTATAGGGAAAAACTTAAAAAATCTTCTTCTCTGAAACTGCAAGAGCCAGAGGTTTAATATTTTGCATTTGCTATAAGCTTATGGTCCTCTACCAAGTTTGTTCAAATGGTGACCCAGGGGTCACATTTGGCTCCACCCCGGGGGTCACAGTTTTACAAAGGCTTGTATAGGCAAAAACTGAAAACAATCTTCTTCTCTGAAACTACAAGAGCCAGAGGTTTAATATTTTGCATTTACTATAAGATTATAGTCCTTTACCAGTTTGTTCAAATGGTGACCCTGGGGTCACATTTGGCCCCGCCCCGGTGGTCACAGTTTTACATAGACTTGTATAGGGAAAAACTTAAAAAATCTTCTTCTCTGAAACTACAAGAGCCAGAGGTTTAACATTTTGCATTTACTATAAGATTATGGTCCTTTACCAAGTTTGTTCTAATGGTGACACTGGGGTTACATTTGGGGCCCCGCCCCAGGGGTCACAGGTTTTACATAGACTTGTATAGGGAAAAACTTAAAAATCTTTTTCTCCGAAACTGCTTGAGCCAGATGTTCAATATTTTGCATTTGCTATAAGCTTATAGTCCTCTACCAAGTTTGTTCAAATGGTGATGCTAGGGTTACATTTGACCCCACCCCAGGGGTCACATGTTTTACATAGACTTGTATAGGGAAAAACTTAAACAATCTAATCTTCTCTGGAACTGCTTGAGCCAGATGTTCAATATTTTGCATTTTCTACAAGCTTATGATCCTTTATCCAGTTTGTTCAAATGGTGACCCTGCTGTCAAATTTGGCTCCGCCCGGGGGTCACAGTTTTACATAGATTTATATAGGATTTTTTTTAAAAATCTTCTCTGAAAGTACAAGAGCCAGAGGTTTAATATTTTGCAGTTACTATAAGATTATGGTCCTTTACCAAGTTTGTTCAAATGGTGACCCTGGGGTCATATTTGGCCCCGCCCCCCGCGATCACAGTTTTACATAGACTTGTATAGGGAAAAATTTAAAAAATCTTCTTCTCTGAAACTGCAAGAGCCAGAGGTTTAATATTTTGCATTTACTATGCGCTTATGGTCCTTTACCAAGTTTATTAAACTGGTCACCCGGGGTCACATTTGGCTCTGCCCCAGGGGTCATATGTTTTACATAGACTTGTATAGGGAAAAACTTAAAAAATCATCTCTTTCTGAAACCACAAGGCACACAGCTCTCCTATATTACATGTAGCCCTTGGGTCACATTTGGCCATGCCCCAGAGGATACACCTTCATTTTGTCTTTGACCTTTACCAAACTTTGTCGGCGTCTTTATATCAATGTTGGTAAACAACAGAGGCCACATTTCTCGGACAATCTTAACCAAACTTGCACAGATTGTATATGATCATAAGATTTCGAAGAAGTTCGATAATGGACAATTACTCAGGTGATCGATATAGGGCCATCTTGGCCCTCTTGTTTTTATTTTTATTTTTTTATTTTAAATTTTTTCATTTTTTTCATTTTTTTCATTTTTTTTTAGCTCTATGTTGGACCAGTCGGACCAGTAACAGATAAGTTATGGCTCTTGATTTAGTTAAAAATGCTATATTTTGCCTCGTTAATACAAAAGGGCCTTCATTTTTCATCTGATCTTTACCAAACTCTTTAGTTATGGCCCTTGATTTAGTTTAAAAGCTGTTTTTTGCCCGAAACTTCCAAAAAAAACGTAAATGGCAGTCACTCGCTTCATTGATGTTATAATAGCCATGTTAGCCAGTAGAGCAACCACAGGCCCTCTTGGGCCTCTTGTTTGAATTGCTGTGTATCCTTCCCCTTTCTACGGGGCGGCTTAAAATAACCTTATGTAGTGAGTGTGTCGATGAGGCGTTAAACAACAATTGAATTTCTTTCATGAATTTCTTTCATGAATAATTGATTTGCTTTTTATGCGGCTATCAACTTGTTATATTTATAAATGGAGTTTAACTAGAACTAGATTATGTTAACAACTATAAACAACCAGTTACAATTATTTCACTAAATTTTGCAAATTCTTTGCAGGTAGACAAATTTCACGAATTTGTGAGACCCCACGTGAATCCAAAGTTGACGGCATTTTGTACAAAACTTACTGGAATAACTCAGGTTTGTTACAGTCTGCTATGTTTATTTGAATCTTTTAATTAAAAGGGGCTCACGGCAATCTTGATTTTATCAAAACTCTTTGTGTCCTGTTAGTTCTGCCACATTAGGCCATCCTTAAAATTTTGCCGAGGGACTGTAAAACTTTAGAATTTGACATGGACAGTTTTTTATAGGAAGTGGTTCTTAGATTAAAGTCATGTATTGTTTCAGCCATATTTTCTTTAGGAAGTGGTAGACAAGGCAGACAGTTTCCCAGATGTCCTGACCAGGGTCGAAGATTGGATGAATAAGCATAGTCTAGGTTGTAACAAGTCATTTGCAGTGTTAACAGATGGGTAAAATATCTTCTTTATAAATACATTTTTGTGTTGTCTAGCATGGCAGACACTTATGGTTCATCGTCCGTCACACCTGCAACCTAACTGTGGTCTTAGCTTAAATATATGCTGTTGACGTGTCCAATAGCTCAGACTTTCATTCCGAGTTACGCCACTTTTTTCATAAAATTTCAACCTTCAACCTAACCTAGCTCATAACTTGCACAATATGGACCAATTGTCATGAAACATTATAAACTTCCTCCTTATCATTTATCCAATGGAGAATTGTGCCCCCTTTCATAAACTTTATCAATTTAAAAAACAAATCTGCTGCATAATCTATGAAGGATTGCATCTCCTGTCTTTAAACTTTATAGTTTGTCCTTGCTGAAATAAGCTCCTTGACGGGCATCACAAGTGTTTCATGGAACGTCCTCTAGTTGATAAAAATGCTACTTGCGCAACTGTCTTATAGGAGGCGCACTGTAAAGTAGTTTAGAGGGTATAGATATTTTAAATGAAATAAAATGGGGTTTTAGGTCCCATTTACACATCATATTGAGTTAGTGGTTAATTATCACAACAAATTATAAAGGGCTAAAGATGTTAACCAAGTGTACCCTATACCAAAATGTGAAGGTAAGTCATATTTAGCTCTACCGATCAAATTTTTTTTTTGTAGCGACTACTCCTCTGAAACTGCTGGATGGATTTCCATGAAGCTTTACAGGAATGTTGCCCATGATGTCTAGTTAATCTTAGCAAAAATTCACATTGATGTGAAATCCAAGTTTAAAAAAACAAATTTGTAGCGACTACTTCTTGAAAACTATAAGAGATATTGATATGGGACTTTTTCTAAAATGATCAGCATATGATGTTGGTCCTTGTTGAAAATCATTTTCGTGGCTGCTAGTGGTCGTCTTTGTTGTATAAGAAGCGTTATATAGTGAAAATTTGTAGCGACTACTGCTCTGAAACTACTTGACAATTTTTCATGAAACATCACAGGAATGCTGATTTAGCTATCAAAACCTATCAGTAGAGCTTCAAGGTCATAGACCTCTTGTTAGCTCTACCAGCCAAAGGCCAGCAGAGCTTATGGGATGGCGAGTTGTCTGTCGGCCGCCTGACTGTTATCCGTTGACCGTCCGACTGTTGTCTTATTAACACGATAGCACCTTCATTTTTCAAACGTTACCATATTGTTGGTATCAATGAAAGCTCTGACAAGTTTGAAAACCAGCCAGTTGGAACAAGTCACACCGGAGTTATGGGGCTTGATTTAGTTAAAATTGCTATATTTTGTCTCAATCTCAACATATAGGCCTTAATTTTTCATCCGATCGTTTTCAGACTTTACCAGATTGTTGATATCAATGAAAGCTTGTATAAGTTCGAAAACCAGTTCGGACCAGTAACACCGGAGTTATGGCCCTTGATTTAGTTAAAACTGCTATATTTGCCTCGTTAACATGATATCGCCTTCATTTTGCATCCAATATTTTTCAAACTTTACCAGATTGTTGATATTTCTACACTGGATTAATGCTACACACATTCATATGATAATGAAAGCTCGGACGAGTTCGAAAACCAGCCAGATCCGACCATTTACACTGGAGTTATTGCCCTTGATTTTCTGAAATATGCTAAAATTTGGCCTCATTAACACAATAGGGTCTTCATTTTCCATCTGATCTTTTTCAAACTTTACCAGATTGTTGATAACAATGAAAGCTTGGATGTGTTCGAAAACCAGCCAGATTGGTTAAGTAACACCAGAGTTATGGCCCTTGATTTTTTTAAAATAATTGGGAACTTTGGTCAAACTCATGGTTTCCACTCAATAACTTTTTTTAGGAATGAGGTATTGCGATGAAACTTTCAGGATAGGTAGCTTAATGGAAAGGTAGATTGGGGTTGCATTTGGGTTCACTGGGGTCAAGGTAATAGAAATATGGTTTCCGCTCAATAACTTGTTTGGAGTGAGGCATTGTGACGAAACTTGCTGGATAGGTAGCTTCTGTGGAAAGGAAGTATGGGATTGCAATTGGGGTCACTGGGTTCAAGGTCACTGTTACTATAAATAGAAAACTGGTTTCTGCTCAATAACTTTTGTTAAGAGCGAGGTATTGCAAAAAAAACTGCAGGGTATGTAGCGTATATGGAAAGGAGGATAAGATTGCATTTGGGGTTACTGGGTGCAAAGTCAAGTTCACTGTTACTAAAAAAAGAAAAAAATGTTTTCTGCTCAGTAAATTTTGTTATGAGTAAGATATCGCAATTTATTTGAACCCGTTTACAGATCTCGACTTAGCGATCAAAATATCTTCCAGTTGTGTGTGTGCCAGTTTGTCCGTCCGTTCATTCTTCCGTTAGTCTGTTCATCTGCGCGTCAGATTTTTATTACTTATTATCTTCTTCGTTACAAGAAGGATTTTCACCAAACTCCAGCAAAACGTTCATTTTATGGATCCACCATCACATGCACAATTTCGGGTTGTTGTGAACTACTTCGACAAAATATAGGTCACGTCCAGTCTCCGCTACGACATGCATATCTTGCTTCTTTCTCTCAGGATTTTCTCCAAACTTCATCAGAATGTTTCTTATATGCATCTAACATCATGTGTCCAATTTGGGTCTCTGTGACCTACTTTCGAAGAAATATATGTCACGTCTGGTCTCCGCTACGACATGTGTATCTTGCTTCTTTCTTGCAGGATTTTCACCAAACTTCACCAGGATGTTCCTTATGTGATCTTAAATCATGTGCAAAGTTTCGGGTCGTTGTGACATACTTTCGAAGAAATATAGGTCATGTCTGCTCTCCGCTACGACATGCATATCTTGCTTTTTTCTCTTAGAATTTTCACCAAACTGCACCAGAATGTTCCTTTTATGCATTTAACATCATGTGCAGAATTTCTGGTTGCTGTGACCTACTTTTCAAAAAATATAGGTTACGTACAGTCTCCCGCTACAACATGCTTCTCTTGCTTCTTTCTTCCAGGATTTTCACCAAACTTCATCATAATGTTCCTTATATGCATCTAACATAATGTGCAAAATTTCTGGTGGCTGTGACCTACTTTCGATGAAATATAGGTTATGTCTGATCTCCCCTATGACATGCATCCCCCACTGTCAGTAACATTAATTTAATACCTTTTGGGATTGACAGTGGTGTTGGTCCGTTATAATAGGACTCGACATGTAGGCCGTGGCCATTTAGTTTAAAAGAAGTACTGATGGGAATTTTATGTTAACAACACTAGATATAAGGCCTAAAAAAAAAATTGTGTGGTTCGGGTCACCCGACCCTACCTACGAATACCCGCCGACCCTGACGTTTTTTTGGTCCATTTCGAAAAAACAAAAATAAATAAATAAATAAAAAAATAACAATATAAAGCCACAGTAATTATAGAACATAATTCAGTGCATCTTCTTTGTGTTCATAAAAAGAATCCTTAAAAAAAAAAAAAAATCGACCTACCCTACCTACCAATTTTGAACATGTTACCCGAACCACACTATTTTTTTTTTAGGCCTAAGAGCAATTTTAGCCAGTAGACCATCCACAGGCCCTCCAGGGCATATTATTGATCACAGATTGGTCTCTTTTTTTTTGTTGATAATGTCATGTAAAAAAGAATGTCATTTTTAAATAAGATGTGTATTTTATTTCTGAATCTGTTTTCCAGGCCCTGGGACATGTTCCGGTTTATGTATTACCAGTGTAAGGAAAGCAAGATGACAATGCCCACTTGGTCGAAGAAATGGGTGAATGTGAGAAAGTCCTACTGTAATTTTTACCAGTGTGGTAGAGGGGGTATAGAGATCATGCTGCAACACCTAGGTTAGTTTTTTACCCTGCTCTTTATGCCTCCACTTGGAAGTGTCGATTCTTATGGATAGTGGGAGGTATACAGTACTGGTTCTACCCAGGAAAAATGGTTTGATTTGCTTCTGCCACAAAAATTCAACTGATATATGTGCTAAAAGTGACGTAAAACACCAAACAAACAAACTCCACTTTGAAGAATAAATTTGGACAGCCTCTACATAGTCATTTATCAGAGTTATGTCCCTTTGAATGTTGAATATCTATCAAAACAAGCTTGTGTGCTGAACTCATCCTAGGCTTTTTTAGTCATTACAATAAAACCTCATATCATTTCCAGTTATCGCATTCCATAACAAATTTTCTCTTAGACTAGCTGTTATCGGAGTTATGTCCCTTTGAACTATTAAATCTAGTTGTGACTAGTGTAGCATCCTGGTGTTTTGACTACTTCTCAGTTGTGCTTGTGACAATGAAATCACCCAACTCTGACCGCTTTACCTGTCGGAATGCGGTCCCATGTATGGGAGTCCGTGAGGGCATGTAAAAGTATCAAAGACATCTTTACAGCAAGTGGCTTTAATTATCCTTAGTAGCGTGTCGATGTAATGTGTCGATGTAATGTGTCGCTGTAACGTGTTGAAGTAATGTGTCACTGTACCGTGTCGATGTAACATGTTGATGTAATGTGTTGACGAACCTCCAACCAACAGTTCACTCTGGTTTACTTCATAAGTCATACTTGTAGATACTTATATTAAAGAAGATATTGTCCTTGATCATTTTTAGGCATGAAGTTCGAAGGTACTCTTCACAGAGGCATAGACGATGCCACGAACATTGCCAGGATCGCAATAAAAATGCTGAGCGACGGATGTGCCCTTAACATCAATGAACATATTCAGATAAACCATAACCACGACCCGTACGACTCTAAGCCTGAGGTTCGTTACGAGGCTCTCCACGATAGTGACGATGAGGACGAGGATAATAACGTTGAAGGTGGAAACCGTGGCAACCGATCCGCGCAGAATGGGGAGAGAATCTGGAAGATTACGAAGGACGAAATTATTGTTAATGAGCTGGGTGCACTATCTTTAAATGAAACCATTCCACAGCACGGGGATGATTTAGATGACTTGTTGTCATACCATAAATTACAGAAGGCTCAGTAATACATGTTTATTGACATTCTATAACTTTCTATACAATACTGAAGGCTGAGGAATACATGTTTATTTACTTTCTATACAATACTGAAGGCTGTGGAATACATGTTTATTGACATACTATAAAATACAGATGCATACTCATGATAGGAATACATCTTTATTTCAATCTATAAAATACAGAAAGGATATATGAATACCGGTACATGTTTATTGACATTCTATAAAATACAGAATGCATAGGAATACATATGTATTGACATGCTATAAATTTCTGAATACATATGAATACATATGCAATTATATTGATTGACATGCTATTAAATACAGAATACATATTCATTGACATTTACTATAAAATACAGAATGCATATGAATACATATTTATTGACATTTACTATAAAATACAGAATGCATATGAATACATATTTATTGACATTTACTATAAAATACAGAATGCATATGAATACATATTTATTGACATTTACTATAAAATACAGAATGTATATGAATACATATTTATTGACATTTACTATAAAATACAGAATGCATATGAATACATATTCATTGACATTTACTATAAAATACAGAATGCATATGAATACATATTCATTGACATTTACTATAAAATACAGAATGCATATGAATACATATTCATTGACATTTACTATAAAATACAGAATGCATATGAATACATATTTATTGTACATTTACTATAAATACAGAATGCATATGAATACATATTTATTGACATTTACTATAAAATACAGAATGCATATGAATACATATTTATTGACATTTACTAAAAATACAGAATGCATATGAATACATATTTATTGACATTTACTATAAAATACAGAATGCATATGAATACATATTTATTGACATAGAATGCATATGAATACATATTTATTGACATTTACTATAAAATACAGATGTATATGAAACATATTTATTGACATTTACTATAAAATACAGAATGCATATGAATACATATTTATTGACATTTACTATAAAATACAGAATGCATATGAATACATATTTATTGACATTTACTATAAAATACAGGAATGCATATGAATACATATTTATTGACATTTACTATAAATACAGAATGCATATGAATACATATTTATTGACATTTACTATGAAATACAGAATGTGATTTGGCAATCTGTAATAAACAACTAGCATAGAATGTCATCTGATTGACCGGCTATGCAATTTTATAAGGCACTACACTGCCAAATAAAGCATATTTTACATTATTATTACGACCACAAGTTTACATGTTATTACATGGGTTAGGGCCTTTAAATAACAGTCATGGTAATTTTACGCACTGTTTATATGACTTGCTGCCAAAATATTTGTATTCATTAATGTCTTCCTTAAAAGCCATTTGAATTAAATTAGTGAGTTTCGAACTAAAAAAACTTTTAAAGCTTCTTCAAAGATGGATATTTTAATCGTGCATTTATCAGTTTATGTATTTAATTGGTGAATATGAATTATTTTATCAATACGAAGTGTCGGTGAAATCTGGTACAATGGTGTGGTGTTAGTCAACCACTTAACTACACGTCGCATGACAACGCTTCCTGGGTAAAGAAAACTACAGTATTACTGTTGTGTAATAGTCAATGTGACTGAAACAATGTATCATATAGATATAGTGGTCTACTATACCGTGGCACAGTGTGCAATACTATTTTCTGAGCATTCTAATGAAGGTATATAATAAAAGGATCATTAATAGAGCAAGTGTTCTGGAAGCTGGCATCATTTTTTGTCGCGAATTCTGACCCTCGTTATGCAAACATGAAACGTGGCTCCATCGTAAATGGAGTGTCTACCTTAGAAATTGCAGCAACTCTGCAGTTTTGCAGGTAGGAAGGTTATTTTATCTTGATGTAAATGCAGGATGAGCCTGGCACATTCTTTCCTGTTAGGCGCCAATAACCTCTCATGTGTTGGTGTGCCTTAAACCCAATTCTCACCTCTGTGGTCAATTGTGGATATGACATCTCTTCAGGATCACACTCCAGGCTAAAGCCTCTCGTGGGAGCCTCTTGTGGGATCATCTAGGTACAGCATGTCCACTTGACGGGTCGATACCAGTTCCCAGAAAAACTTTACTGTAGTAATAATTATATTTATTGTAAGATTGTGTTTTTATTATACTCTAGCTTAATCATTCGGAACAAAATCTCAATATTTTGAAGAACTGTTTTTTATTAGTGCCATGTATTCATTGTCCATGTATGTTCATTTATTCCAATATATATGCATATATCCAGAATTTGTTCATCTTTCTTTAAAATGAATAAAAAATAAATAAAATATAGACTCAAATACTATCAATATCCTTGCATAGTAAATACTATCAATGATCCATGCATAGTAAATACTATTATCCCCACCAAAAGCTTGGAGTGAATATCCTCTGCCTGTGGAATATCCCTCTGTCTGTCTGCCTGTGGAATATCCCTCTGGCTGTCTGCCTGTGGAATATCCCTATGTCTGTCTGCCTGTAGACAGGGTCTTGACCACTCTGTGAACTTTGAATTGAATTGGATTTTATAGTCGTACCAACAGCTAAGGTCATATGGCAACTTTCCGGTTTCCACTGATGGAGGAAGACCCCAGGTGCCCCTTTGGGCAATTTCGTGGACGGCGGGCACCCTGCATGAACATGAAAAGCCAATTCACAAATATCATATCAAAATTAATTATAAAATTATTTCTTACAAAAGTCACAATTTGCAAATAGCAATTGGCAATGGCACTTTGCATTAGCAAACCTCATTTGCATGGTAAAAGTGTGCGGCAACTTTGCAGCAAACTTCATTTGCATAACGCTTTTAGCTGTAATCTTCTGGCGATGTTTTGGCGATGTTCGCTGCAACTTTGCCGCAGGACCTCATTTACATAGTGAAAGTGTGCGGCAACTTTGCAGCAAACTTCATTTGAATAAAATGTTTCTCTGCAATGTTCTGGCGATGCTTGTGGTGATATTCGCTGCAAAGTTGCGGCAATGTTCGCCAACACATCGCGGCAATTTTTTTCAAAAATAATGGACTGATATTATAAAATGGAACAATGGTGCGCCGTTTTATTTATTTTTATATATTTAGCTCAAAAACATGATTTTTTTTCACTATTTAAACATGGACTGCACCAACTTTAAATAATGAACGATTTAAATAAATCTACACTAAATAAATGCTTATGATTATTATATCCTCACGATTTAAATATATAATTTTTTCCATATGATTTAACTAATGGTTTTAATGGAACAATGGTGCGCCGTTTTATTTATTTTTATATATTTAGCTCAAAAACATGATTTTTTTTCACTATTTAAACATGGACTGCACCAACTTTAAATAAATGGGAACGATTTAAATAAATCTACACTAAATAAATGCTTATGATTATTATATCCTCACGATTTAAATATATAATTTTATCCATATGATTTAACTAAATGGTTTAATTATTCGTTTGTGATCTAAATAAATCTACCTTCGTTATAGTATAAATGTGCAACAATTTAATTAAATTCACTATAATTAAATAAATCGACACAATTTAAATAAATTAACACCACTAACAAATCCTCTATGAGACATAAATAGAAATATTTTAATTATGCGCAGGCGGGGACTAAATTGTTTTAAGTAATGTTGCACATTTAGCTAAAAATCTTTAGAATATATCTAAATATTAAGCATATAAAATTATATGCATACAGTTACATATATTCTAAGATTTAAATCGTATGGATATATTTTAATCGTGAGGATATATTTTAAATCTTAAAGATATACTTTAAATCAATAAATCAAGAGGATTTATTTAGTGTCAGTTTATTTTAAATATGGTGCAGTCCATTATGTAAAAGTGAAAAAACAACATGTTTTTGAGCTAAATAGTTTTGTTACACACGGCACCTATATAGAACAAGTTGGAATATGTTGTCACTACATGTATCATTTTGAACCAAAACTGACTAAATTAAATATGATCTTATCATTAAATGGAGTGTTGAGATGAATATTATACAAAACTTCTAACCCCTAACTTACAAAGTTGACAAAGCAATACAATAAAAAATCCTATCCTGACTTGTGTAAAAAGTAAATCCTCATGTCAAGTGTTGTCTCTTACTCTCTTTCCACATTACTCCCGTTTTCATGGAGACGTCGAGCGCTGTCATTTCTGCATTACTCCCATTTACATGGAGATGCCGACCGCTGTCATTTCTTCACTACAATTTATATGAAGATGTCAAGCGCTGTCATTTCTGCATTACTCCCCTTTTTCATGGAGATGTCGACCGTTGTCATTTCTGCATTACTCCCATTTTCATGGAGATGTCGACCACTGTCATTTCTGCATTACTCCCATTTACATGGAGATGTCGACCGCTGTCATTTCTGCATTACTCCCATTTTTATGAAGATGTCAAGCGCTGTCATTTCTGCATTACTCCCATTTTCATGGAGATGTTTCTGCATTACTCCCATTTTCATTTCTGCATTACTCCCATTATCATGGAGATGTCGAGCGCATTCATTTATGCATGACTCCCATTTTCATGGAGATGTCGAGCACTGCCATTTCTGCATTACTCTCATTTCATGGAGATGTCCAGCGCTGTCATTTCTGCATCACTCCCATTTTTATGGAGATGTCGAGCGCTGTCATTGCGCATTACTCTCACTTTTACAGAGATGTCGAGCGCTGTTATTTCTGCATCACTCCCATTATTATGGAGTTGTCGAGCGCTGTCATTTCTGCATTACTCTCACTTTTACAGAGATGTCGAGCGCTGTTATTCCTGCATTACTCTCATTTTCATAGAGATGTCGACCGCAGTCATTTCTGCATTACTCTCATGTTTATGGAGATGTCGAGCGCTGTCATTTCTGCATTACTCCCATTTTCATGGAAATGTCGAACATCATCCTGTAGCAGTCCAACAAGCACTTGGTGCCTGAATATCTTAGAATCAGCATCAGACCCTTAGGACAGACCCACAAACATAAATTTAAACATTTACCAATGGAGGTCAGGTTATGGGTCTGATGATGGTCTGGGTTCATTCTGAAAGTTCCAGGCGATTGTTAATTACCTAACCAGATGAAAAATGCAAAACTTGCTATTTTCCGACATAAAAATAAAACAGTTATATACTTACAATATACAGGTGTGGAACATCCTCTTCAGAATATTCACTCAAACTCATTCAAATTGTTACAATTTCATTGAAAAAAGTACACATAACACACCATTGCCTATATAGACACATGATAACTGGTTATTAATGCAAAAATACCACAATTTCTTGAACACATGTGTTTCTAATAGAATAATCTCTGCAGGATACTGCATGATACTGCTTCAGATCAAAGGAAATTGCATACTACCTGGTAATAATAATTAACTGACCCAGTCAGCAAGATTATACAGCCTTTTCCCCCAATCTATCATAAATTGTGGCCCCGTCAGGTTGCCGGGGGCCCCGTTAGGTCACGGGGCAAAGAATACGGCCACTGCAGATCCCTTTGGAGGGGTAGGCAGAGGGGTAGAATCCCCCCAGATTCATGTCCATTTTATCTTTTTTTTTTCATGTTCATTAAAGGTCTTCATCACGATCCCTGCATTGTTTAAGGTGCTATCTCGCTCGCATCAAAAGAGCAGTGGCAGAAAAACAATAACGTGGCTCTAGCGTAAATGGAGTTTCTACGATAGAATTTGCAGCAACTCTGCAGTTCAGGGTGAGAAGGTTCTAGGCCCATTTTCCATATTTTATCTCGATGTACATGGAAGATGAGCCTGGCATGTTCATGCCTTTTAGGCGCCATATAACCTTTCCATGTGTTGGTGCGCCTTAAAACCCCAATTCAATTCAATTCATAAATTGTGTTTCTACATGACTGTACTCTTATAATATTCTGATATTAAACATTAATTATCTTTGTTCTTTATTTTTTGACTTTTAAATACATGTTATTTAAAGTATGTGTGCTTAAATTTCAAAGTAGATTTTGTATTTGTTAAATGTGTAGATTATAACTATTAAATTGACTTGTCATCATGGTCATGTTAATGCAGAGTAATACTGATATCATTTTGCACTTGGGACACAATTTTAATTGTTCTGGTTTTAAATGTTGGAGTTTTCATGATGTTTGGTATTTAAAAATGTTCTTGCAACACAACAATACATATTTTGGCTTTTTCTGAAAATATAATTGAATTGAATGTTGTTTAACGGCTCCTCAACACAGTATATTATTTAGAGCCGCCCCAGAGAGAGGGGAAGGATACATAGGAATCCGGAAACCATGCCCTACTCTTATATCGAACAGATTCCTATGGTTCTTTAACGTGCTCGGAGAATATACCGATACAAGGGACTGCATGGTTTACGTCCCCATCCGACGGACGAGGCCAAGGGAAAGTGTCTTGCCCAAGAACACACCGACGAAAATCAGTGACACCATGGAGGATTGAACCCGGGGCCTCCAGTTACAAATCCGCCGCGCTACCGACTGAAAAAATAAGGTTCCACTAAAAGTTTTATACTTAGCAAAATAACTTGTTCAAGTGGTCCTTTGACATAAAATGCACATTTCACTTCAGTACCTTTTACTTGAGTAATAAGTAACATAGAAGAAATAACAAAAATCTGTATAAAGTTTAAGTTTTGTGATGAAGTTTTGGCGAACAGAGATAAAGCAGATCAGAATGGAAAATTGTCTTGATCTTATGGCGAATAAAGAAACGGCAAATCTGAATTGAAAAGTTAGTGGCGATGTTACGGCGTGCAATAAAAAAGTAAATCGGAATGGTAAAGTTTGTCGCAATGTTGTGGCGAACAAAACAAGAGGCCCAAGAGGGCCTGTGGACGCTCTACTGGCTCAAGATAAAGTTTATGTATAAGGGGCCATAAGTCTTTCAAAAATTATTCAACCAGAACATGGCAATGACAGGTGCAACTAGGCTTAGTACTGATCATCCTCGCCAAGATTCGCTGAAATCTCGCAAAGAGTTCAGAAGAGACTAATCTGGACAAAGTTTGTGTATTAAAACATTTAAAGGGTCACAACTCTGCCAAAAATCATTCAACTGAAATATGGCGATGATATGCACAACTAGGCTTGATACTGATCATCCTTGTCAAGTTTCGTATGTATCCAGCCAGGGATTAAGGAGAACTAGGCCAGAAAATATTGTGGTATCAAAATCCTTTAAAGGGCCACAACTCTGCCAAATATCTGTAAACCAAAACGGGAGGATGACATGCACAACTAGGCTGGGTGCTGATCATCCCTACAAAGTTTCATTGAAATCTGGCGAGGGGTTCAGGACAAGTAGATCAGAACAAAGTTTGTGTATTAAAACTTTAAAGGGCCATAACTCCACCAAAAATCATTCAACCGGAACACGGCGATGATTTGCACAACTAGACATAGAATTGATCATCCCTAAAACGTTTTTTTTAATCCGGCCAGGGGTTCAAGAGAACTAGTCAGAACAAAGTTTGTGTATTAAAACCTTCAAATGTCCGAACTCCGCCAAAATCATTCAACTGGAACACAGTGACTATGTACAACTAGGCTTGGTACTGATCATCCCTGCAAAGTTTCAATGAAATCCGGCCAAATGAACGCCCTTTCGTCTTAATGGGCCAAGATATAGCATATTTCAGAAAATCAAGGGTCATGACTCCGATGTAAATGGTCCAATCTGGATGTTTTTCGAACATTTCCAAGCTTTCATTGATATTAACAAGCTGGTAAAGTTTCTTAAAGATCGGATGAAAGATAAAGGCCTTATCATCTTAACGAGGCAAAATATAGAATTTTTAACTAAATCAAGGGCCATAACTCCGCTGTTACTGGTCCGATCTGGCTGGTTGTCCGATCTGGCTGGTTTTCGAACTTGACCGAGCTGTCATTGATATTAACAATCTAGTAAAGTTTCATAAATATCGCATGAAAAATGAAGACCCTATCGTCTTAACGATGCAAAGTATAGCATTTTTAACTAAATCAAGGACCATAACTCATCTGTTACTGGTCCGATCTGGCTGGTTTTTGAAACTGTCTGAGCTGTCATTGGTAAAGTTTTGCAAAGATCAGATGAAAGATGAAGGCCCTATCGTGTTAACGAGGCAAAATATAGCATTTTTGACTAAATCAAGGGCCATGCCTCCGCTGTTAATGGTCCAATCCAGCTAGTTTTCGAACTAGTCCTAACTCTCATTTATATAAACAATCCGGTAAAGTTTGGTAAAGCTTGGATGAAAGATGAAGGCCCTATCATCTTAATGAGGCAAAATGTAGCAATTTTAACTAAATCAAGGCCAATTACTCCGCTGTTAATGGTCCGATCTAGCTGGTTTTCAAACTTATCTGAGCTTTCATTGATATTAACAATCTGTGCAAGTTTGTTAAAGATCAAATAATAAATGAAGGTGCTAGAGTGTTCACAAGGCTTAATATGGCATTTTTCAGCAAAACAAAGGCCATAACTTCGGTGAAATTATTTCGATCTTGCCGGTTTTCGAAGTTGTCCGAGCTTTCATTGATATAAAGGCAGAAAACAGCATTTTTCAGAAAAAACAAGGGCCATAACTCCGGTGTTACCGATCCGATTTAGCTGGTTTTCGAACTTGTTTGAGATTTCATTGATATTAACAATCTGTTCAAGTTTGGTAAAGTTCAAGTAATAAATGAATGTGCTAGAGTGTTCACAAGGCAGAAAATGACATTTTTCAGAAAAAACAAGGGCCATAACTCTGGTGTTACTGAACCAATTAAGCTGATTTTCAAACTTGTCCAAGCTATCATTAGTATTAACAATCTGTGCAAGTTAGGTAACGATCAAATAATAAATCAAGGTGTTAGAGCGTTCACAAGGCAGAAAATGGCAATTTTCAGAAAAAACAAGGGTCATAACTCCGGTGTTACTGATCCGATTTGGCTGGTTTTCGAACTTATCCGAGCTTTCATTGATATTAACAATCTGTGCAAGTTTGGTAAAGATCAAATAATACATGAAGGTGCTAGAGTGTTCACAAGGCTTAATATGGCATTTTTCAGCAAAACAAGGGCCATAACTCCGGTGAAATTTATCCGATCCGGCTGGTTTTCGAACTTGTCCGAGCTTTCATTGATACAAAGACATTGGCAAAGTTTCGTAAAGATTTGATTAATAATGAAGGCTCTAGAGTGTTCACAAGGCAAAAGTTAACAGACGGACGGACGGACGGCGGACAATTCGCCATCCCATAAGCTCTGCTGGCCTTCGGCCAGTAGAGCTAAAAACTGCATGTAAGTTTGTGGTGATGTTATGGCGAACGTTCCAAATAAATAAATGTTTCTTGTGAACTTCTGGCGAATGTATACCTCTTAGCGAGTTTGCGGCAAATTCGCCAAAGATTACCATGGTGTTTGCGGGAACATCACTGCTAGTGGCGAACATTGGCAAACAATTAAGAATTGTTCTGGCAAAACAAAATTGTTCGCTGCAAACCTTCTCATTTGGTAAGGACACCCACTAGCCTAATACATTGGCTCCTTTGCAGTTTTTTTTATTATTCTGACGTTCCATGTAATTGCATGCTGATGCTCGCCAATACGAAAAAATTCAAAAGAGCATTAAACGTGTATTTAACACACTACCCCACCCACCAACTCGGCAACTGGCAGTCTCGCATTTCATCACACGTTATCTCTAAATCTAAAGATATAAAATAACATATAAAAATAGTCTTTACCACACATATTCACTGGACAGTTACCATCGTCCTAACATTGGTCTAAGATGATTTGATACACCCATACGAGTGTGAGAGTGAAAAATATCCATAGCAAAACGCCATACTGTACTGTGAAGCTTCACTGCGCATGTCGTTGGTTATTGTAGCATTGATGCTTCTTTCCTCGAAGTACCTTAACCTAAGGTGATTTACTGTTTCAGGTAATATCATGCTATATACATCTTATCATTGAATTAATAATAAAAGAAAGACTGCAAACGGCCAGTATACTATCAAACACGTTTAAAAAGATCGTTATACATGGACTTTTCAGATCCTATTCTGTACTGAAATCCGAGCATCACGATTTGTGATTTTTAACGGACTCCGTTTATTCCAGAAGCTTTTTATTTATAAAACAAACCATTTTTATTCTAAAATTACGAAAACAACCATTTGAATGTGTTTTTATTTTAGTAAAATACAATATATAAGCATATTCGTAATTGGACCCTCTGTTTTGGAGTTCGCAATTGGTCGGTTCTTCGCAAATGGCGTATAGCATTGATACCATTGATCGATGTGTTTATCTTGGTCGAACTCCGACTGAATATTTGGATTATTCCATTACTGCTAAACTCGTTTCTCAAAGTGCTAGTAGAGCTTTAGGTTTGCTTATAGCTAAATATAAAAGTATGTGTGGTATGCCCTATGATGTTTATACAAAACTGTCTGTCCTGCTATTTCATATGGAGCTTCTGTATGGGAAAATAAATCATTCTATTTTATAAATGCTATACAACAAAGAGCCATGAGGTTTTACTTAGTAGGCAAATACACTCCAGTGGCCGCGTTATCAGGTGATATGGGTTGGATACCTCCTTTTATTTTATGATAATCAATGAAATACTGTGTTTTATCAGTGAAATAAAAGTGTTATTCCACACTGTGGAATATAGAGTTTTATTTCCACAGTAGCTGCCAGGACTATTTTTTTAATGTACAACCAACACAAATGCATGCAGTAACACGGATCACAAGATATTCATACTATACTGCTATACTTTTAAATCACTGTTTATTTAATTACTTTCTGTGACGTTAATGGTTTCAGAAAAGTTGTAACGTTTCGTTACGTCATCGTGACTAGGAAAGACGCGTGTGTAAAACGGTTTAGTTACTGAAATTGCTTAAATAATTGTTTGTAAAATCAGAAAATAAACAGAAAATTTGTTGTTTTGTCGTCAATAACATTTTATTTCATCTTGAAGTGAGAAAACATTTATATTTTCACTCATGTTTCGCATTCGTGAAAATATAAAGTTTCTCACTTCTTGATGAAATGAAATGTTATTCACTCCAAAACAACAAATATCCTCTATTAGACAGTGGAAAAATGTGTGTAACCATTGGAGTCGTAATGTAAATCTTAACAATACAAGGATAAATAAACATATTTTTGTTTGGGCTTATTATAAAGCTAACCGAAATTGTAAAAACTGGTTCCACTCTTAAGTTAAAAGTATTGGCTTCTGGATGCATACACAAATATAATTGTTTCCTTTCCAAAGTTAAAATTTATTGAAGATGTTACAACGGCTCTAATGGATTTATATGTAATAGATTGGAAGAATAGTATAAACAGTAATAGGAGTAAGTGGAGTAGGTAGAAACAAGTTAAGAACATACAGGCTATGTAAATCAGAGTATGAAGTTGAATCATATTGCAAACTTATATTACGTACCTTTACAGCACAGAGCTGCATTTGCAAAGTTTAGGTGTGGTGTGGCACCGTTGAGAATCGAAACAAGCCGATATGAAACTATTGCAGAAAATGAGCATTTTTGTCCATTTTGTATTCACAAGGTTGAGGACGAGATGCATGCTGTTTTAGAATGTGCTATGTATGGTGATATTACAAAACTCTTATTTGATAAAGCATTGTCTGTATATCCAAATTCTATAGATGTAAACGAAACAGACAAAAAGTTATT
>JAWPHD010009267.1:0-105728 GCA_037043455.1 Cyrtodaria siliqua
TTTATGTGTAAGCTTTGACCAAAACAACACAGAAATATGTAAAATATATATATAAATCGAGTTTCAAGTGGGGCAGGCGGGGAGTGGGGGAGGGTGGTGGCAGGGCCACGTAAGAATTGACCAAAACGAGACAAAAATATGTAAAAAATAAATAACAAAATATCGAGTTTCGAGTGGAAATATAACATTTTTAAAAGAGCCGTAACTCCGCCGTTACTGGTCCGATCTGGTTGGTTTTCGAACTTGGCCAGTAGAGATAATAAAATTTACCAAAGCAATACAGAAATATAAAAAAATATATAGTTTAGATACGGGGGTTGGGTAGGGGTGGTAGGGGGTGCGGGGTCATAGCAATATGTGTAAGAATTGACCAAAACAACAAAGAAATATGAAGAAAACAAATAGAGATTCGAGTCGGTGGGGCGGGGGGAGGAGGGTGGTGGGGGCGGGGAAACATAGCTATATGTGTAAGAATTGACCAGAACAATACAGAAATATGAAGAAGAAAAAATAGTTGAGAGTCGGGGGGGGGGGGTGCCGAGGGGGTTGTGCGTGGGCGGGGACGGGAGTAGCGGCGGAGCAACATAGATATATGTGTAAGAATTGACCAAAACAACACAGAAATATGTAAAAAAAATAAACAAATTGAGTTTCGAGTGTGGGTGGGGGAGGCCCTGGGTTGTTGGAAGGCGGACGCGGGGGTGGGGGCAATAAAAATTGACCAAAACAACACAAACATATGTTAAAAAAAAAAATGAGTTTCGAGTGGGGGAGGTTGGAGAGGGGGGTGGGGGCAACATAGCTATATGGTGTAAAAATTGACCAAAACAACAGAAATATGTAAAAAAAAAAAAATGTGGGAGGGGGAGAGGGGTATGTGGCGGGGCGGGAGGAGGGAGCCCATGCCCAAATATAGGTGAAGTACAAATAAGATGCATAATGATATAAGATCCCAAACCAAAATTATAGCTATATATACACCAGCTTACATGCAAACCTAGATCTGCCTTTATTGCACATTTTATGGGCCGTCACAATTTGGATTCCATGGGAGCCCAGAATTTGCGGAAGACAACATTACATAAGCAACCCTTTACAACATACTATAAGGAACCCAATTCCCAAATTTAGTTGAGCTAGGATGGGACATTGTGCTTTATAAAAAGAAATCGTTGTGTGTTTGGTGGACCGGAACATGGTGATTTTGTTTACGAAAACAATAACTGTCACTAGTATTCAAATCCCCCATCCACGCCCCAACCCCCACCCCACAGGGTTTATGGGATGACGAGTTGTCCGTTGTCAGTTGTCCGTCGCCCGTAGTCGTCCGCTAACTTTTGCCTTGTGAACACTCTTGCAACTTATTATTATTATTCGGATCTTTACCAAACTGCTAATTTTCATATATTTTATATTCTCTTTATTACGATTTAAGAATGAGGAAGAGTCTTGTAGAATAATAAACGACTAAAACAAGTAATTTTAACAATACTATAAATATAACAAAAATATTACTTTTAAATCGGCATGAAATATGTGTAGTTTAAACACACTACACAATGTTTTACGATTGTAGCAATAAACGGTTCTATTCTGTTCTATCGACGGTGCATGGTAGGTTGCGTATGGTGAAGTAATATGCGCAAGGAACTCTGGGTAAGAATTTCAAACAAGATGGCGGTACCCTTCGATAATTCGGAAATGTGTCAATATATTCGTGATCAATTTGGATAATCTGAGATATTTCATCGTGGCAGGTAAATTTTGAAACACCAATCGACTCAAAAAAAAATCTTCTTTCAGCCTGTGCATATATAATATACAAACAATGCTGTTTAAAAGCGTGAAACCTTCCCAAGAGATTCCGTTGGGAAAGTCCAGTCGTAAAATGTGCAATAATCAATACACGTTGATGCTCGCCAATACGAAAAATTTCAAAAGAGCATTAAACGTGTATTTTAACACACTAGGTCTCTACCGGGCCTTTGCCGTGTACCTGCGGGTACTTGTGCGAACTTTCGCATACTTGCGCCCCGGAAACGTGTCGATCGCGCGAGGAACGTCCGAGAATCGTCCCCCCGCCGTGGTCAATTGGTCGGGAATCAATCGGGTCAAAAAAAGGGGGCGATTGGAGGCGATTCAGGACGACAATCGGGCAGATCAAAACATTGATTGATCGGGGACAATCTGGTCCAGATCGGGCCGATTGGAATGGTAGTGTTATGGTCTATTTCCTAGGTAGCAGTGAACAGTTTATAGCGCACTTTGATTTCTTACTCGCAAAACTGCAATAAATGCGAAACATTATAAAGAAGTATGTTTTGTGCTGGGAAGCTTCGGAGGGCATGAACAAGTTCCCCTTCTTGGCCACGTTTAAAACGACGATGAAAACCCTAGTTTAAAATTCAAAAATGAGCTGAATTACCAAAAACTGAAGTTATATATGTATCACACTTTGAAAAGGAACAGCAGCATGTATGCAGAATAGTACCTATTTCAAGTTTCACCTATATCATCATGTATTTTGAAATACATCCATATATCTCATTCGAATGTGTTTTCCCCTTATCGACAAGACATCAGCCAACCTTATTTTAAAGTAAAACATTTCACTGATACAACTATATATACTACAACCCGCTATGAAGTTTCACAATGTTTTTCTTCAAACTTTGAAAGTACATGTAGATGAGTGTGCCTCAGGAATGCAAAGAAATCCCTCTAACGTTTCCTAATAACCGTCCTAAGTAGTGGAAATTCTGGCGTACAACGAATTTCTACTAGAAACCAAAGAGCACCAGATTACAGCGCGATAAAAGTAGCACCATTTGCAAGGCTGTAAATGGGCAAAAGATCCGTATATTGACAACATACTGATAACTATGTAAGCGTTGGTACACATTAAGTGATTTCAACTTAAGTTTATCACATAATATGGCGTCTGGGAGTGCAGTAAATCCATGACTTATTTCTCGTAATACACTAGTGTATTACAGATGCAAATGAGGACCGAATCACTGTGTTTATATACGCTAAAACTGTTAATACCAATTGTATTCATGATATATCATACGGTACGTTCAGACGCCTTAGGCCGGTATTCCATGTGTACGCGTCCGCGCTCCGCATCCGCGTGTCCGCGTCCGCAAAAAAACGAACTAGTTGAAAACTGTTGGATCTATTCCATGTCTCCGCGATCCGCGTCCGCATGTATCGTCCGCATAACGTGTCCGCGAGAAATCGCTCGGTGAGCGATTTTTCACGGAAGCGGACGCAGTACACGGATGTCAATCAAAGATGAAGGGCAAACTTTCGAGCATCGAATTGAGCGAAAGAATAATTGATTAGGTAAGAGATCACCCTGAATTGTACGACCAACGTTTGAAGGAGTACAAAGACACTGAATTTACATCCAACATCTGGAAAAGCATTGCAAGACTTCTTACGGTTGATGGCATATCAGGTTAGTGACAACAAATATCTGCGAAAATATACCTTCTGCAGACTCTGCACTCATTCATCGCTTCTCAAACGGCAAGGTATACAGTATTAAAGCAGTATCTATTTATGTTTTGATTTCACGAATAATGGATGACGTCCACTTTTATTTACAGGAGATGATGTCAAGACCAGATGGAGATCTCTTAGAGACCTGTATGTCAGAAAGAAGAAAGAACAACTTGCGAGCCGGAAATCAGGGAGCGCTGCAAAGAAAGGAAAACGCTGGGTGTTCCTCGATATTCTAAGTTTTCTCGATCCATACCTGCAGGAAGCTAGGTAAATATTGTCAAGCACACATATAAAAGGATAGATAAACTAAACATAATCTAGAATTTTGTAATCTTGCAACATGAACTTATGTATAAAACAAAGAGTACATTTTAAGTTTTATAACTTTACTCAACTTTACTGCAGTTTTACGTGCTGTTGTTAACATCAACTGGCAATCTAGAAACCTGGGATCGATTCTCGGCTTCGCTAGACAATTGTTTACTGAACTTGTTTTTATTGATTTCAAAAATGTTCAAATGTCACTGAACTTGTTTTTATTGATTTCAAAAAGGCATTTGATCTAGTTAACCAGAACTTTTGTTGGCAAAAGTTAAAAGTTATAATTTTGATAAATGCACTTTAAAATGGTTCAACTCGTACCTTACAAATCGATACCAGAATATACAAATTTCGACAGAGCTTTCAAAGCCTAATCTAATAAAAACAGGGGTACCACAAGGGTCAATACTTGGACCACTTCTATTTATTATGTTTGTCAATGATCTACCACTTTATGTAGAAAATGCAAACACAGACATATTTGCTGATGATGTAACATTGTCTACGTCTGGTCCTAATCTTGAAATTATACAAGAAAATAGCCAGCTTAGTCTCAAACAAACAGAGCAATGGGCTAAGCAAAATAAAATGTTAATAAATGAAATGAAAACAAAATATATGATTATAGGTACATCTCAAAAGTTGTCTAAACTTAATAATGAAGTAAAACAATTATATGTTAACAGTACAGCAATAGAAAATGTACAGAGTCAAAAATTATTAGGGGTATATATTGATAAAAACCTGTCATGGGACGTCCATGTTGATAATCTTTGTACTTCTTTAACAAACAAAACTAATCTTTTGTGCAAAATCAAGAAATTTCTCACACATGAAACAAGAATTATGTATTACTATGCATATATACAACCAATTTTGGATTATGGTGACACTATTTGGGGAAATTGCTCTAGCAACAATATTAATAGAATCCAAAAAATCCAAAAGAGAGCTGCTCGGATCATCCTTAATAAGCCATATGATGCATCTTCAAAACCCTTATTTAAAGAGCTTAAATGGTTAAATGTCCATGATCGAATACAATTTCATAAAGCAGTGCAGGTTTACAAATGCGTCAATAATCTTGCTCCAGACTATCTTACATCTTTGTTTCAAAAGGTTCATTCCTCTTATAAATTAAGGACTTGTTCAAATGGTGATCTAATCGTCCCGAAACATAGGCTAAGTATATACAAACAAAGTATTCGTTATTCTGGTGCTGTCATATGGAACTCGATCGCACCTCCAATGCGACAAGCCAAACATATCAAAGAATTTAAAAAAAAATATTATTCCTATCTTTTAGGTAATACTAGTTAATTTTAATTTGCTTGCATTTGGTTAAGTACTTTAAAATAACTTTAAAAGATTTATATATAGGGACTTTTGATTTTACAACAGTAACTCTTCAGAATTGTATAATATTGTATGTATATAACCATGTGTGTGTGTTACATGTTTCTTCATTTGATGGCCTCAAGGGAGAACAATTTGTAAATTGATTGAGTTACCATCATTAAATAAAGCATTTATTATTATTATTATTATTATTATTATAACAATATTTTGTTACGCCCAGCCCGGCCAGCTCAGTCGGTAACGTCGCCGACTTCGAGTCACAGGGATACTGGGGTCGCTGGTTTGAACCCCGGCTCGGCCAACATTCTTTCCGATGTTTAATGAAAGTCATCGTGACCCGATTCATTCGTCTCTCGCCACTGGACAGTAATTGTTTATGCGGGAAAGCAGTCAATGGATTGGAAAGAATGTTGTCTAGCTACTGATGAGGACATACCAGGATAGGTGCACTGACCGCCGTGATATAACTGAAATACTGTTGAAAACGGCATAAAAACCCATTCAAACAAAAGACAAAAAAAAAGAAAAAATAACAATAATTCTATATAATTTCAAATGACAATGTTTAATCATCTGAATCTGTTTATTTCAGTACTGACAGTAACATGCTCCCTGTAGAAGAAACAATGGACGATGTGGATTCCATGGTGGACACACAATCATTGGGCGATTCACAGTTCGTAACTGACACTCACTCTCAAGGGTAAATAAAAATATTTTGTCTGTTTTTAAGAATCACCAAAATATCCTTTACGGACCCTACTTTCTTGCCATGGCAACACATTTGTGTGAGCAAGATAATCCCTGAATTTGTCTCGTATGCATGCAGCTTTCTCTGATCCACGCGATCCAACTCTTGACAATGGCCTGGTACCCTCAACTCTTTCTTCATTGAAGTCTTGGAGGAACAAATGAAAACATGCCTCAATATGCACCAATGATGGGTCAGACATTTGCAACACCATATTCCCAGAGTACGGACTCTTATTATCCAGCGCCCGCCACATCAACAATCGAAGGGTACGTGAACATTCCAACTTGCAGCATTGGTGGCTCATCTCAGGACCAGCCCCAGACAGGACTGGATATTCTTAGTGCTGCCATGGCTACATTAAACTGACATTAGGCATATGCCAAGGAGTGCATTTGAAAGTGAAACAAAGTTTGTGTACTATGTAGTAAAAACTGGCATCCAGATGTATTTACGAATTAAGAAACGTATTGTTTTTTGTCCAGTTCATTTCAGACTGTAACTAATGTATGAACGTCTTTTTTTTCGATTTAACATGCGAGCTGCGTCAAGCAAAAAGCGGTCTTATTGCCTCTGCGTAAAGTGTCGTCCCGGAGTCCGCACAGGCTTATCCAGGACGACATTTTTCGCTTTTATGGTATTTTCTGTTTCAAGAAGGTTTCTTTTAAACATAAATCCACTTGAGGCGGAAAGTGCCGTCCTGGATTAGCCTGTGCGGACTGCAAGGCTGATCCGGACCGGCACTTTACGCAGAGACATTAAGACCCCTTTTAGCTTGACGCAGCTCATGTATTGATCTACACACAATAAGTGTCGCAACCGTTGTAAACCGCCGTTGTTTGGCAAATAGTATATAACATGTATACGAAAAATCAGTGTTGTGTGCTGAAAATGCTGCATACATCTATCTAACATACAGGTATGAGTTTGAGCCCTCTGGGAATAACAGCACTTTGTATATCATTCCTCGTTTCTCTTACCCTCCTCCGTTTATTTAGTTTCTAAATTAATGCAAGAACATTAAATTATTTTTTCAACAAATCTCTTCAATTTTGTTTTCATTACCTTGGGCATATGGCGAGTCGTTCCTTGGCACTGATAGACTGTCTTGACGTACTGCGTCTCGTCAGTTGTTCCTCTACAACCGACAGCACTTCTCCGAACTGGTGTCTATTAAGCCGGAAGTAGGTCTTGAACTCTTCATCATTGAGTTCTAATTCTCTTACTAGATGGTTGTAAGTACCGTAGGTCTGGCGGTTTCTAATGATGGCACGCATCCAGTACCTATGTCTGCGTTTCCGTCTACTGACATGCAGAGCGGCCGCAGCAGTCATCAAAAAGATGGTATGCTCATCTAACAAGGACATCTTATTTCCACCATCGACACGTTTGAAAAGGAAATATCTAATACGCTGAAAGGCCAGTTAGCGGATACATGGAATAGGGTATCCGTGTACGTATACGGAACGCGGACGCGGAGCGCGGACGCGTACACATGGTATTCCGGCCTTAATTGTTTATCTTTATTTGAAATCTTACTTCATAAAATGAACGCTAGTAACGTTTAATTTGGTTTAGGGTGTCGCATTATTTGTAAGGCGAACGCATTTACAACCGCGTAACGTAGCGACGTCGTGTAAACAACAAAACAAGGTCTCACACCTCTATTATCTCCCCTGAAAGAGACAAAAGGAAAACAGAAAATAATTCATTTTTTTCTCAATTTTAGGCAATTCTTAATTTGAAAATTAGGTTTTTCTTTGCTTTAGCATACATCTGCAGTGTAAAAGACAGATACATCAGAAAATCCCATGTTGATATGAGGTTTCATTCAAATTTCAGAATTGTTTGACCGAAGCACCACATATTCAGCTAGATAGTGTATGAATTTTGTATTTTCCATAGGGTTCACAAAACATGATCGAGAAAAAAAAAAACCTGGCTAACTTATGTATTTTATTGTTTTAAATTACTGGTCTTGGCTATACTGAAGATATTAAACCAACAACAATGTCTGCTGCCCTGCTTTGAAGCTCAGATGTTGGAAAAGGCTGTACAGTAACCCTATGGGAAAATTAATTGTGGTGTGAGCCTGAAGAGTAGCTAATTGTTCATCATAGTCACACAGACGTCTTAATTTTAAACCCAGTTATACACCTTGATTCAATTGATGTGTGTGTTAGTTTCAAAGTAATGATTTGTCAGCCAATTTCAACTAGTTTCGTGTACAGATGAAGAATGTGTTTGGCACATATAGTGTCCAGTATATGCCCATATCAGGTATTTGATATAAATCTCATAATAACATTTTCGAGCAATTTGTGTGCATGTATGTATATTTTTTTGACAGCTGTGTAATCATGACAACACATGTGATAAATAAAAACATGATGTTTTGTGGTGTATACATGTGCATTGTGTCAGAAGCCAAATGTTTCTGTAAGGAAATATCACAGAGACAGCAGATATCTAATTTGATATATCTGATGTCTCCCATATTGTTGATGTCTCAAATTTAAAGTTGTCAACAACTCATCTTTGTATGCCATACTGGACAGTGATATTTCTGTTATCTAGTCGAAAGAGTTGCAGTTCTTGAATTTTTTATTTTTTTACCGAAACAGTTACAGTTACAGATTCAATTATTTTTATTCTATATGGGGTATTTATGTATTGTGTTGCATTTCCTGAAAGCAGGTGACACAGATCATGTTTGGGGAAATTTCATGCAGATTGAGACAAAAATGGCAGATATATTACAGAAATACTACATTTGGTGGCGTTTCTTGTGTATTTTTATGTTAAAGTATATTGAGTATAGCGTTTATGCCCTATCCTGACCCTGGCTAGGACAACTTCCTCTCGACGAATGGGTCTACTAGAAGGACGCCATTCTCCGAGTAACGGTTTAATGGAATGGAGTTTATTGTTCACCGACAAGTCCCAAGCGGCTTGCCAAGAGTTACGAATATATGTGTTGATACAACTTTTAAAATCAGTATAAGGCAATTTGGTAATAGATATATGTAAACCCAAACCCACTATCAGCTCTATCATTACCACGTATTCCTACATGGCTTGGAAGCGAGCAGAAAATAATAGCATTATCAACTATAAGAGAATTCTGCTTTTCTAAAAGTTGAAGCACAACTGGATTATCATGTTTCATATTACCCAGTGCTTGAAGAGATGAAAGGGAATCAGAAAAGATTACGAAATGGTCATCATCAGATTCCTGAATAAAACTTAAGGCAAGTTCAGTTGCATTGCCTTAAGTTCAACTGAGAAGATAGAGGCCTTGTCAGGCAGGCGGTTCTTTATGTTATGTTTGTGAACGACAGCTGCTGCAGCTACCTTGTCTCCATCTTTAGAACCATCTGTGTATATATGTTGAAATTTACTGTATTTCGATTTAATTTCATTACATTTGCTTTGATAGTAGGATCTGTAATGGATTTGTTATTATTACAAAGATCAAAAATAATTGTTGGTGTTTCCAAAGTCCACGGTGGAATTTGTGGTACTTTGTACTTGGCAATCAAATTGAGGTCGATTTCAGTGACTCTTAATTTTGGTTAAATACGAAGACCAAATGACCGAATGGCTTTCGGTTTTCGATCAAAAAGAGGTTCAAAATTAGGATTAAAAACAGTATCGAAAGTTGGATTTGAAGGGTTAGATTGTAATTTAATGGTATACTGAAGGGCTAATTTGTCCCTCTATGAGACAGTGATGGTTCATTAGCTTCAACATATAGACTTTCGGCTGGTGATGTACAAAAGCCTCCTAAGGCGAGTCGTAATCCTTGATTATGTATAGGATGGAGCATCTGCAAGTACGACTTGCGAGTCGATCCGTATACTATTGAGCGGTAGTCCAGCTTGGATCTGATAAGTCGCAAGAGGACTTTTCGATCTGCTCCCCAATTAGTGTTTGCAACAACTTTAAGTAAGTTAAGAGCTTTAAGGCATTTGGCCTTCAAGTATTTAAGGTGTGGTATAAACGTTAATTTACGGTCAAAAATAACACCTAGGCATTTTGTCTCATCCACTACTAGTAAAGGTGAACCGCCCATTGTTAGATGAGGGTCTTCGTGATGTTTGCGTAGTTGACAAAAGTGCATACAATTGGTTTTAGATTTAGAAAATTTAAAACCATTTTCATCAGACCAGGTCTGAAGTTTATTGAGACATTGTTGTAATTGTCTCTCAATAGTATTCATGTTTTTTGCACGATAACATATAACAAAGTCGTCAACATATAGAGAACAATCCACATCTGGATTGATGCATTTTACTATACTGTTAATCTTTATATTAAACAGCGTGACAGAGAGTATGCTGCCCTGTGGGACACCCATCTCCTGCTCTTGAATATCAGAAAGGGTTGAACCCATTCGGACACGAAACTGTCTATCATCTAAGAATTTTTCTATAAATATGGGTAATCGGCTTCTAAGACCAAGGTTATGAAGAACATTCATAATACCGTACTTTCATGCAGTATCATAAGCTTTCTCCAAGTCAAAAAATACAGCGACTAGATGTTCTTTTTTTATGAAAGCGTCACTAATAAACGATTCAAATCGAATGAGATTGTCTGTTGTGCCTCGTTGGCGCCGGAATCCACTTTGATACTTTGTTATCCGTTTGTTGGACTCCAGGTACCAAATGAGTCTCTCATTAATCATTCGTTCCATGGTTGTACATATACAACTCGTTAAAGCGATTGGGCGATAATTTATTGGGTCCGTATGATCCTTTCCAGATTTGGGGACTGGAATAACGATTGCTTCCCGCCAAGAATCGGGGAAGTTTCCCGTCACCCAAACCTTATTAAATATATCAAGAAGGGTAGAGAGACAGGCTTCAGGTAATTTTTTTAATAATTGATAATGGATATCATCAGGACCAGCTGATGTATCATGAGCCTTTTTAACGGACTCTCGAAGTTCTTTGAGAGTGAATAGTTTATTGTATTTTTCCAAATTTTTCGACTTGAAATTCAGCTTCTTCTGTTCTTTTAGTTTCTTATTTATCAGAAAATTTGGGTGACAATTTTCAGAAGAAGAATTTTTTGAAAAAGTTTCTGCCAAAGTGTTTGTAATATCTTTGACAGATGTTATATCTCCATTATCTGTTTTAAGATGATTTACTGAAATAGACTTACCTTTATCACTTATTTTCCGGACCATGTCCCATGTCTTCTTAAGAGATAAGCGAGAATTCAGCCTAGAGACGTAAGATTTCCAGGATTTCCTCTTGCTATCCTTAATAGTACGACGGGCTTTCGCACGAAAAACTCTGAAGTTATCAAATTTGTTTAAGTTGGCCGCAAGTTAAAATTATTTAATGCAGCGTTACGATCGCTGACTGCCTTTTTGCAGTCATCGTCGTACCATGGTTTATGTGGGCGTTTTGGATTTGACGAGGTTTTTGGAATAGTTTGATCAGCTATATCATGAAGAGTTTTGGTAAACAGAGTAGTTGCATCTTCGACATCCTCGAAAACGGAAGGCTTTAATTGTTCCTTGCAAAGAGATTGAAACGTAGTCCAATCAGCCTTGCGAAGTTTCCATCGTTGCGTTTTTTCGAGAAGTGGAGGGCCATATTGAATCGCATATTGTTAAATCAATGGAAGAATGACAGCCTGTAGCAGGATGTAAATAAGTATGTGACTTATTATCATTAAAATGGCACAAATTGTTTTTGGCTAAGAAATCCTCAATTTTTTCTTGCCTTTATCGTTTATATCTTTACAACCACAGATGTAGTTGTGTGCATTGGAATCACCCAAGAGTATAAAAGGTGATGGCAATTGTGCAACTAGGTGATTTAGATCTTTAGGGTCTAGTGAAGAACTAGGTGGTAAATATAAGGAACATATTGTTATAACTCTGTGCATCGTAACACTGACCGTAATAGCTTGCAAAGTTGTTTTCAATGCAACAGGTCTGTGAGGAATGTTTCGATTAACGATTATCGAAACTCCACCAGTCGCCTTGTACCCGGTATCACAACTATGATTGTATAGTGAGTATTGTTTAAAAGATACCTTATCACTTTTCTTCAAGAATGTTTCTTGAAGACAAAAGGCAATAGGGTTGTGTTCATTTAAAAGTAAGCTGATTTCATCATAATTTGGTTTCAAACCTCGACAATTACATTCAATTATCTTATTAGTTTTACCCATTATTTAGCGCTAAGGCGATTTTTAATTTTATTTTTATTTTTGGCCTTAGATTTAGGAGAGGTATTAGGAGACTCAAGCAGTGACATCTCCACTGATGAATCCTCCTCCCTGGAAGAAGTCAGCTGAAGTGGCACCTCGACTAACTTTTCATGAGAGGATGGAAGTGGCAGTGCAGCTGCTGGCTCTGAAATGTCCATGAGCTGTTCGAATTTGTTATGCAGCTCATTAAAGGGCCGCTAGACACCTTTGACTGCTCCTTGTGCTCCCTAGTTGGAGAAGAACTAGGCTTTCCGACTTCCTTATTTGGGGCAGCACTAGGCCTTCCAACCGAGGAAGTATTAGGCTTCACGACTGGGGAACTTCTAGACTTCACAGTCTTAGAAGAACCCGCTTTCCAATTCTGAGAAATTGGCGTGCCTTTGACATTGCCAGAGCTTGCCGATTTTGTATTTGATTTAAATGAAAAAGTTTGATTAGGTGAACAATTTAATTTTGATTTGTTAAGTTGTATTTGTTGACTTTTGTTTGGATTTGATACTGAGGAAATATTCTTTGTATTTTGAATTTCCGACTGTGGTTCGTATTGCGTACTTGCATCCCTGCATTCTATGTGTGTTTCTGTTGTTTTGAGAATAGATGCGTAAGAGGTCGGACTTGAAATTTTATATTTTCTTCAATCAATTTTCGTGCTTCTGGAAAGGGAATGTTTTTTGTATATTTAACTGTTATGATTTCCTTTTCTTTTTTGAATTTTTCACATAATTTTTAATTTGTGTGAAGTCCTGACCGCAGTTGGTACATTTGGGTTCATTAGGACAATCTGATTCGTTATGCTTAAATGCAGACTCGCCACATTTACCACAAAGTTCTTCTTTAGTACACCTGGACTTGTGGTGCCCAAAGGCTTGGCAACGTAACGGGTCTGGAATGTAAGCGTCAACATGTAATTGCAGATATGCCACCTTTATTGTTCTTGGTAAGACGGGTGTTGCAAATATGAGGACGATAGTATTTGTATAAATAATTTTATCATTCCTCTTTATGGTTATTCGGCGAGCCGCAGTTACCAACTGTGGCGCAAGCTGATTGATAATTTCTTCTTCAGGTACTCCGGAGAGATCCGGGCACCTGATGACGCCTTTGGAGATGTTCATAGAGGAGTGAGGGTAGCATTTGACTTTTGTGTTTAAAATATGTGCAATAGTTAGTAAATTGTCAGAGTGAGATTTTTTTCTGTTTCAATAAGAAGAGTTTTGTTCTTTAATTTTTTAATTTGTTTTACATGTCCTGCAATGCAATGGATAGTTTTCTGAATCACAAAAGGTGACATATCTGCGACAGGCCTTTCCCCGTTTTCCGATTCGATGATGAGAAAACGAGGAAAGGACTGGTTGATCACTGGTTCCTCAGTATTAGATTCATGTTCTGTTTTTTTTTTCGTTTATGAGTAGTTTGTGCGTTTTGTGATGCCATGATTGGCGTTAGGAATTCATCTTCCACGCTTCTCACCCACCTCGGAGTCCAACAAGGGGAAATTTGCTGTGGATATCCAACAGTCAAAATGCCAAGAATACGTAGAAGGTATACTCATATAAAGCTAACGCTTCAGACCCCACATACCACCCAGCGGACATAACCCCTTAACTAAAAAGTCAAAGAACCGCATCTATGTTCCGCATAAAAAGTGGCATGAGTATAGCCATATAGCGTTTGGAAATACATGATTAACCCTTGCGCCACCGCCATAAAAGACCCTGTCTATATAATGTTTAAAGTCGAACAATATAAAAGGTAAGTAAGATACAGTGTACAGGTCCTGTCTGAATAATAAGTTCGGATCTCTTATAGCTGGCGTGACAAACCGATTGATCAGATCGGGTCACATCTGACCGCCCGTCTAGCTGAAGTCCGGATCAAAGTGGTGTGTTGCAACGTGGAGATAACTACCAGATCGCCATGGCACTCAACCACCAGGACTCCCTTCTCCAACGACGCGGGTCGCCACCTACGGTCAACAGGTGGGTTACTTTTCGAAGTGGGGGTGGTGGGGGGGGGGGGTTGTCCTACCCCTGTGATAAGTAACGAGCAGTCGGTTGATTCTTATCACCCCACCACCGACTGTGGGGGGATATCTATAAACTGTTAAAATGGCTACGCCTATAAAACAAACAGGCAAAGATAATGGCGGACTTCTACAGTCGTTTATTTGTAAACACTGTGTAGCAGTCTACCTATATCCTGAAAGGGAGGGTAAGGTGTAATGTTTGTCGTCATTCTTTTTTGTCGTGCCAACGGTGTATTCTTTTCTGCCAAGTCATTGAGTACTAGCTTTGTGGATTTCTATGCTTTTGGTTTTTATATTCGTATATCCTTGTGTTATACTTGCGGGGATATATTTGTCTACATTGGGATGTCAGTCACTAGGGTAAGAGTGAGTTTCGTTGCTAACTAGAGCCTGGCCTGGAATTCACCAACCCTCTTAGACTTGAGCTCAAGTTATGACAGTTCGTTCACAAATATTTCCATGACCTTCAAAGATAAACAGTCGGAAGAAGTCGCTATTTATTAGTATGCATCATATTTATATATAGCAGCTTGTTATGCATGTTTATTCTGTAAACTTATACACATATTTGTGATTGAAATATTCTCAAGACTAAAAATATTCTCAAGAATGGTTGGTGAACTTGAATTTATCGGTCTATTATCTGTGTGAAGGGTGTATACAACGACAAACGATAATGTTTATTTATTTTTTTATATCACATATTACAACAATTAGCATCTATATATATTAGACGTAATTGGATAATAAATAGAATCCGTGTCGTACCGTACATCATGTCACAAAATGTCACGGGTAGAGCGTATTGGTCGTACATAGCTCTTGTAAGTTATCAGTTACACCCTAATCTATTGTTCGAGTTGAAAGAAATTCATGATATATTCATGTAACACGTAAAAGCGTGCACATTTTAAGTGGCCGCCAGAGAGGCCGTGTCATAAGTTTAGTTTTGTGCTAATGCATGTAAACGTATAGGTCTATCTTCCTTAAACGGCAAAATTGTATAAGGGGCCTCTCGTGTAGATTCAATACTGCAGATTTAGCCACGTTTGTCACGGACTGAACGGGGGAAATAATGGTTTGGGCGTAATGTTTGCTATAAAACCCATTTTCTTCTAGTTCTTGCCGGGATTGATCGATAGTTACTTTGTTTGTAGCAGAGGTTGGACGGCAAAATTCACAGGCAACATGTGGTCAGTATTTATTTTATTAAAACTTTTATCGTACATTTGTATTCAGTGGGCGGCGCCATCTTGGTTTGCGGTTACTACATCCGGTTAGCATTGATGTTTCTCAAACATTAACTTTAGACTAGCATATGATTTTAAAGTTACTTTATTAGATGTAATTATTGTAATTGATCATTAATTGTAAAACAATATTAATTTGATAACAGTGAATAATAGGTGCATTAGTTAACGTTGGCGTATAACTCATTGATTGTAATACACGATTGTTAACATTAGTTAACAATGAGATGAGTGACTAGGATAAATGTTCGACGCGTATGCATAGCGTTGTATAATGTGGTCATTAGTTGACATGCGTGCATGCATAACTCAGTGAGTGTAATATACGAGTGATTTGATAATGTTTATATTACATGTATTAGGGGCATTGATTAACAGCGACGTACATGGCGTATACATGGCGTTGTAGAATATGTATACATTGCTACTCATCATTAGTACAGCTTACATATATTTATTGAATAATGATTTGTTTGGGTAATGATAATTATGCAAGATTGTTATGTTTGTTAACCGACATCTAAAACGTATGTATAATTACAGCCTAAGCCATCCAGGTTTGGATATTCCGGAGTGGAGCTAAGCGTCCACGGATAACGTAACGAGCGGTGGAGACGGTCCCCGTACCTGCGCAGCATGGCCAGGTTTTAGTTTCGACAACCCCCGGGACACAAGGTGGGCCCGTTATCAGTCCTCACTGGAGGAACATCACCCACAATCTCAGTGGAGGTTAACCATCATTACATCGCGTCATCAACCCTTACAGAAGGCATTTGATGACAATCATCCATTGAATTCGCGCATCATCATCTTCATGAGCTCTCGCGCATCACAGTTATCGCGCTAGATCATAGACCAACATTGTTATAGCTTTAACAACACTTTAGTGTCTTATACATTCAGTATTTATAACAATACTAAGAACGTCTTAAACGTTCATGAGAACATTCTTTTCATAGTTCATTTGTGTATTCGCTTGTTTTTTTAGATAATTGTATATATATTTAACATATTTTAAAGTTGCATTAAACTTATGTAAATTCACCGTCATTGATTCTTTCCTGAGTTAGCCCCAACCACAAGGGTCATCCTGTGACACATCCTTTGTGTAACAGTTATCACAAATAAAGATGTAATATAATCAACATTATTAAATAAATATCCGACATGGGGTCAATAACATGACCAAAAAAATAATGATATTAAATAATGAAACAATTCAAATTGGTAATTTAAAGGTGTGACAAACTCTTAGGCAGATTTCAAGTGGCATTCATTCACACATCTTAACACAGCAAAATACATGACAAATCAGCAATATTTATACCAATAAATAGAGATTATTTAATTGCTGGGATCGATTATAGGGAAATCCTTCACGAGATGGTAGGCGTGTGGTTCTATTCACGAACGAGCGTTAGCGAGTGAGTGAAAAAACAGCACACGTCTACCATCGAGTGAAGGATTTCCATATAATAGATCACAACAGTTAAATAATCTATTTATTACGTTTTTAATCAGATTATGTATGCTTTTACTCAGAATTATTCGCTTTATTTAGCGTTATCGGCGAATGACTTCGACGTCAACAACGCGTTATTGACGTCATAACTCAACGTCGCAGTTAGTTTGTTATCGGAGTTAGTTATTAATATTTACCGATTATGAATATTCTTTCACTGAGTAATCCCAAACTTTCACTTATAGAAATGTAATAATAAAGATTATCCTTGGCAAAAACTTGATAGTGTATGGACACATAGACTCCAAAATATTGATTTTGGTGTATTTAAACTTTTTTTAATAATTACATTCATTACCTGCACATTTGAAGAGTAAATCATTTGATTACCATGATATTTAATTGAAACCTTTTATCACATTACATCACGGTAACTATCAAAGGCCGTTCATAAATTCGCGAGTAGAAGATAGTATATAACTATGTACCACAGATATCTTTTTATCAAACCATACAATTATTTTCATCAAAGACTACATGTATTTTTTTTTTTTTTTTTTATACTTATCCTAAATCAATGAACTTTGATTTGTTTTATCCATATCGCCACCGAAAATGTCTGCAGAATTCCTATTTTTCAGACATTCATGTGGCGATAACTCTGTCGTGCATGATTAAATCTGATTGGTTTTCGAAAGGAACCGTGCTCTCATGTATACGTATGTTGTGACCGACTTTCTCTGACATTTTCATTTTACAATTATTCCCATTTGACACTTATAACATTTAAACATTTCTACATAACTTCACTTTTTATCCCCCGCCGATTAGGCGTAGTGATATAGAATTGCCGTTGTCCGTCTGTTTTCCTTCCGTCCGTCCGGTCCCATAACTTTGGTAATGCCTCATCTGATTTCAATAATATTTTGCACAAATGTTCACCACCTTAGTACGCAAACCCGTTTTTTTTACGGAATTTGATTTTGATCAATACTTTCTGAGCGGCACCGTCCTTCAGCACTTCCAGTGCTTTGATTAAATTGGGGTAAACTTTGGGTATATTTGTACTCTTGCTAAAGAGTTATTCACGGTTGAAGGTTTCTGCTGTTTAGCGTTGACTCATTTGCTATATTCATTAATTCTTGAGACAATCAAACTCACTGATAGGATATAATATAATGTTTAACACAGTTCAACCACGAGAAAACAAGAGGAATGAAACTTTGGAGTCCTGGTTAAAAGTAGATGTAAAAGTCGAACAGGACATGTTGCATTCGAGGACCACAGTCAACCACAAACACACGGAGAAACAAACAACAACTACAAAAATGAATAAAAGGCAATATAGGACATCTCAAACATAACAGGGTTGACAATAGGGCTACCGCATTTGAACGGTCAGTGACAAAATAAAAAAAGGCTGCTAGGATTTTAAGCCAGGTTCTAGGGTGCACCAAACCTCACTTTACAAGCTTCATTACGTTGTTTCCATGCTATTTAGAAGGAATGTTGTAAACATAATGATTACTCTACATAAGCAGTACAGACGTCAATCCCAAAAGTACACAGCTATATTGAGCATTTAAAATAAGTACAACCAACGTGTTAGATCTAAATCTACTAAAATAAGTTCAGAACAATACAAAAAATAATTTAAAGAACGACATTCCTATTTAAAAAGGAGAACAATGATTCTACAGAAACCACAGCACCCAAACGCAATGGTACCGTACTTCCACACTGTACCACAAACAAAGAGTAACTTAAAAATACAATGAAAAGGACGATACACAATACAAAGTGTGATGAAGACATGGTTACCGACTTGAAATGGTCAGTAGGTAATATGGACAAGACAGTGTAAATAAAATACATCGCGACAAAAGAAAAATGACCCTACAGAAACCACGGCACCCAAACGCAATGGCACCGTTGATCCACACTGTACCACACACAAAGAGCAATTCAAATATACAATGAAAAAGACGATAAACAATACAAAGAATGATGAAGACATGTTACCGACTTGAAACGGTCAGTAGGTACCATGGACAAGACAGTGTAAATAAAAGTACATCTCGACAAAAGGAAATCTCTAACAATCAAGTCTACGATACAAGTACATGTAAAGATATATAACATATACACAAGCAAAGTTTTACGCAAGCGTAAAAATAGCTGCCGAGAGGAAATAGCAAATATCTGAGTAGGGACTGGAAACGAAGTTTAACAAAATAACATATCAAGTCACGGGTGTTAAAACAATATTGAAAAAACAATGTTGACGTAAACACGCCACGACCGTTTTTCTTCTTACCAGACACATTCTTCCCGAGTTTTACCATCAGTTGTTCCTACCAAATATGTTGAATCAAGGTGGGCGACCTCCCTTCTCTCTGTTCAAATACCTTGATTTGCCTTACATACTGATTACAATTCAACTATGGCTCGATCATATGGGACCCTTATACACAGAAAGATATCGCGTCCCACGACAAGCAGTTAAGATTCATTACAAACGATTATAAACCAAAAGATGAAGGCCTCATTGGACCTCCAATCACTTCAGGATCGACGGTCATCAAACCGCCTAGTCTTCCTTTACAAAGTGGTCGAGGGGCTAGTACCAGCTATTGCTCCAGAGGAATATATTCAACCTGCGAGGAATCGAAGACATATTACATTAACAAAAAAATACTGACTTTGTCTCAGACAACATATTATATAAGCAAGTTGTAAACAACGATAGAGGCTTGACAATCAATATTTTTAAAACTGAGCAGTTAAGACATTCATTTTTCGTGAAAACGCCTGAACATTGGAACCACCTGGAAAATAAAGTGGTCCACGCAGAGACAGTTGAGGATTTTAAAACAGCCCTCCCGAAGTGCTACTAATCTACTAGCACTGCGCACTCTCACCCGGTGTTATAAGCCAGAACAGGGCCTTCACTGTAATCTACTGAAACAGAAACAGAAACATTGGAGCACGACGTGCTAGAAGTACACATCAGCACATAAATACAGGTGTTCACATATAAGGGATGCGTGTGCGTTAGCGTGTGCATTACAACAGAGATAAACGTCTCACTGCTACCATGTGTAATTATAAGATTGCGTTAACAAAGTGAAAAACTCAAAGAAACTGTTCACTGCTACCTTACCATTTCATGTGCAATTATGAAAACTAAATAGGCAGCAAATAAACCCATCGACTAGTGGATAACACGGCGGTATTTACGAGAATACCGCATTATAAATGGATATTATTTCATAAAAAGAAATTATTCCATTAAAATACAGATTTGCACTTATTCCATTCCAATACTTGCGGTTCATTCAGTTTCACTTATGGTTTCATTATGCTCCGTAAAATATCCCGGACGTGAAGATCCTGATTATTGCCGCATTCAACACTCTAGTAGACTGCTCTATGAAAACGTCATTTGAGGCAATCAAACGGCAAGCATTGAACATTGAAAAATATGTGTTTATACCATTCATGTTTTTCAGACGGGTTCCCTAGGAATTGAAGTGGTAATGCATGCTTACTGTCGGCTACATGATTCACAGACTGTTAACCATAGACACATTCTAAACCCATATAAGAGTCATTAGAATAATTAGAAACACCTCAGGATGTATCCAGAATTGTACTGAACAATCACAGCAGTTGCAGAAAGGAAAACAAATCCAGCGTGCAACCAGAAAATCTGAGGGACGAAATGTAAAGAGCGGACATTTAAGAAGTTTTTAAAATATAAACCGACAGAGAAAGATAAATTTTTCACTCGAAATTTGGACGTTAGACCAGGAGTCACTCACATAAACTACAAAATACACAAAGCCGTTTGGACGTATTCTCTCACAGATTTCAATGTTCAATAACTGGAACAGTCTTCCGGGGAATGGCAGCACAGAAAGCCTCAGGAATAGAAGATATACATATGCATATAACGGGATGAGTCAAAATGAAAAAGAAACCGCCTATCTCTCAGCCACGACATGGAAATAATTTATTTAGTTTCTCTAGTAAGTTTTTAATTATTTCTGGATATTGAAAAATTGAATTATTAATACAAGAATTTCACGGATTTTCAAAACTAAGACATTTTAATTAACCACTAAATATTCCAGTTCAAATGATATAAGTTATGTTAGTATTGTCAAAAGTGTTAATGAAACTACTAAAAACCCTTTGTTTCAAACATACGCCACTAACGGTATGTGTAGTGTAAATTGTGTGCATTGTTCACGCAAATCATATTGTTAAAGTATACGGTTAAGACTGCCCTGAATGGTTTATTCTCTTGTTGCTCTGGCTTCTGCCAAGTCATCGAGTACCTTCTTTGTGGCTTTTTATGCTATTGTTTTTTTGTATTGATATATACACGAGCATCTTTGTGTTTTACTTATATCGCCTATTAATGCTGCCTTTTTGGTTAGAGAATAGGTCATGGCGGGGATTTCTTTATTTACACTGTCCCGTTTAATTGGGATGACAGTAGGGTAAGTGTGAGGTTTGGTGCACCCTAGAACCTGGTTTAAACCACCGGAGGCCTTTTTGTCACTGACCGTTCCAAGGCGGTAGCCCTATTGTCAACCCTTTTGTGTTTGTGATGTCTTATTTGGCCTTTAAATCATCTTTAAATTTGTTCTTTGTTTCTCTGTGTGTTTATGGTTGACTGTCGTCTTTGAATGCTGCTTTTCCTGTTCGAGTTTTATATCTATGTTTCATAACTGTTTTATAGTTCAAAGGGACGACTGTTTTATAGTTCAAAGGGACGATACAACACCCACATTTTAACCCTTAACCCGCTAGGCACGATTATAATAGCCTTTGCGTCCATTGTGTACCCATATCAGCTTGCTGATTTTCCCCAAAACACATTTTGTCACATAAATGGAATGGTCATAATTCAAAGAAAGAATCGTCCATTATATATATGTAGCGGGTTAAGGGTTAATAGTTAGCCACAGCACAGTGCTGTTGTCTAGTAATTAGACTGTTCCAGGGTATACAAAACAAGACTGGCGAACATCAATGTTCTATAAAAGATCGTTTAGGGAACGCATGTCTAAGCAAACACACTAAGCGTGGCAATTTTAGCGTTCCAACTAAAATACAAAATCTTGATCATATGTAAGGAATAATGAGAAATGTGGTAAAATTACGAAAACAAAACTCAACCTAAACCGTTTTCATCGCCTGTTATAAGGTAGAATGTCAGGACAGGAGACTATGCCGGTGACCAATATTTGTAAAACTGTTGTCTTTCTATTAGCCCTTCTCACAAATGTAAGCCTTCTCCTTGTCACAATATGCGTCACGAAGCTGACCATTTAATAGATGCGCCAGACCTCCGCAATGTTTCTCACTGGGAGCATCCGGCTGAGTAACATGCCAAAAGTCGTTGCCAATAGGCAGAGGGATACCGACGGACGACGCCCACTGGTTAACATCGTAGACTTCGGACGCATTGATGTGGTTCAGGTCAATCCAGTAGCCCATAGAGAAGTCTGTGATAAGGATACATATATATATATATACAGATTAGCGAAGTAGAATACAAAATTATTTTATAAATTAAGAAATAAAGGAATTATATTTATGACTAGTTATACTAATTTGATGTTTAGTTTATTTTGTGTGTGTTTATTGTGGCATAAAGTTATCTTTTCATCTCATGTGTGTATTATGAAACTTCGGTGCTTAGATAACTTGCATTTCATTCCCACTAAACACATGCAATTTCAAAGGAAACAATCTGATTAAGATAAATTTATTTTCTCTTCTGAGTCTCTAACTCTGCGCCAAAGCACTAGACGGATAGTGTGCAAGGCCGATTGTGTGCAAGGCCAAATGGTTTCTGTACTATTGATTTTATGAATATCTCGTTCTGCTCAACCCGGGGCTAGGGCGCGTGAACGGTAGCAAGCATATTTCAATCTCAATCAAACCGAGACTGCAATATTTCGTATTTATCGTGTTTGGTCGTTTCCAAAGTTCCACTCTCATACTCTTTTATATATAGCACAAGTATTGATGACTACAATGGTCGCATAACCTTTAACAGGAAGGTAACTTTGATATTTGACGGTAATATTATACAGTAATACTAGACACAAAGTATGCATTATCTTCGTTTAGGTTGAACATAAACATATACTGGCTTTCAGTTACCTGGGCAGGTGCTGACAATTTGCTTCAAGACGTCCATCTTGGCATTGGAAGTCAGCCTTACCAGATGGGCATGATCCGCCTCACAATTACTAAGGGCAACGGCTTGAGATACCTTCGGTACTCTGTACACACTTCGTAGAAAAAAAAAAAATTAACATTATATAAAATAATAAATACAGTGAAAATCCTAGCGGCCGCAATGTTGACCTTTCGTATCAAAAGTTAGGGTTATCTTGACACAGATTTGCGTGAATGCTTTGTTTGTTGCAACTAACACGTGTTACTATAAAAACATCGTTTGTTATTGACATGAATGTCATTTCTTTATATTTACTTCATTTTCTTCGCTTCCATGGGTTTTGCGCACACTATGACCTATACTTATGTGTTGACGTGACGTAAAACACCATTAATTAATTAATCGTCACTTATGACGACTGCGTTTTAAGAAAGTTTGCTTGTTTTGTTTGTATGGTATGTTACGTCATTTTCAATACATGTAAGGTTATATATGACGGTCGATTTTTTGTGGTGGAGGTAGACCACCCAGTTTCCTGGGTAAAACCAGTACTGTTCACCTCCCGCCATCCGTAAGAATCGACACTTCCTCACTTACAAATCCAACTCCCAGTTGGATTCGAACCCGCAGCAGTGAGAGGCGAAGGTTTACAACGCAATATCGTTAACCATTCGGCCATGGAGACGATTTATTTGATTTGATTTGAATGGAGTTTTACATCATTTTAACACTTACTTTTGAATTAAAACAATTTGTTTGATTGCATGTAGGTAAACATGACTTTTTACGAAATGCATATCCCCAAGGAGGGTGGAAGTGGAGTGTGAATCTAGTAGCGTGTTTGTTGGCGGGACGCCCCCACTAAAATCCGACAAGCATACTTTTCGCTTCTTGAATTAGGCCTCGTGGTGTTTAAAGTCATGAAAAAATGAAAAGTCATGATGTAAGAAGTCGGGAAGAGTGAGAAGTGACGAAATATTAAATTAAATGTTTTTAACGGCTCATCAGCATAATATAAGTTTACAAATTTAGAGCCGTCCATAGAGAGGCAATGCTGAATAGGAATCCGGGAACCTACCCTACATTTCCTAACGAATTTATTCCTATGTTTTTTTAATGTGCTCGGATGATACATGGGACCGCCCAGTTTACGTCCCCATCAAAGGTACGAAGTCGGAGTTAAGCCGAATTGGAATTTAACGGCACTCTACTACACAAAGGTTATATGACCCCAAGAACAATGAACAGGCCATTTACTTCTAGATAAAACATATGCAGAATGGGCATAGAACCTTCTCATCTGCAGAACTGTAAAACTGTAGAGCTGATCTGCAGAACTGCAGAGTTGTTGCAAATTCTATTGTAAACACTTCAGCTTTCACTGGAGCAACGATCATAGTAGCTCAAGTAGCACACGAAACAATACATGACATAAAGTTGCGGTGGCTGATTCGTTAGCATCTTTGCAACTCTTTCAAAACGTCTCGGGTTGCGGTCACATCAAACTTTTAAACATACCCCCGCAGTAGTTTACTCGTGCAAGGTATTTTGAATCAATGCCTTCTATCAAGTGGAGTTTAAACAGGTAAAGCCGTCGATCCCGTTGCAGGGAGAGCCGTACCCGTGCACGTTAAAGGTATCGCTAACTTTTGTGTTTTCACAACCGTAATTGTAAGCCATATCTCTGTGTCTGGATTCATATGTCCCCAATAAAGGTTTTAAAGTAAAACAAATAATTTAAATTATATATATATATATATATATACTCTACAGTATCCCCAAGATCCGGCACTTTTCATTGTCATTGTCTCAATATAGCTGTGTGTGGTTGAACGCTTAAATGTGGCCCACTCATATGAGCTATAATTGTATGTATGTATGCGTCTATATGTTAATTGTGCCTCCAGACGAGTGTGTTATGATGTAGAGATACAGTTCATCAACGTTTGTTGCAGCTACCTTTTTTAAGGAGTGATTTCATACGTTTGATTTCTGTGTATCTCGTCATAGCTAGGCGCCCTGCCGTAGTTCGTCCGAAGGTTGTCTGTCCTTGGTAGATCACAAATGTTTCTATATATGTAAGAGTGAGAAAATACATACATCTACAAAATACCGTTCAAAAAGCACTGGATCCCCGAGGGGATACGAAATAAAATAATAGATGGGGAAAAAACATTTCTACAGTGCTACAGTTTATAAAAAAACAAGCGCTTTCGGCTTACGCCTTCATCAGGAGTACACAAACACGAAGAGAACCATTTCGAAACAAAAAAAAACACTAAAATACACGGCAGTTTAAATACAACTCTTTAAAAACAACCTATCGTTTGGCAGTGTTGCAGGGACTGGTTACTTTGAATAGACATTCTGGAGCCAAATGTGATACTGATAAAAGAACATATCTGGTTGGATGAGGGTAAAACTTTACGCTGACATTTAGTTATGAAGAGAGAGTGAAAATGTCAAAAAGATAACACAAACCCTATCTCAAAACTTAGATACTAAAATCAATACTGCAGGATACAGTATAAAGCAACTCCAAAACTAATGAGCCCTTTCTCATTGATATATTTAATTTCGAATACCCGGTTCCACCGCCGCTGAGCCTTCGACTTTTACGCAAAGTAGCACTCATAAATGCAAACCAAAACCTATTTCAATCAAAGCACTGCAAGTGCTGATGGACGGTGCCACTCAGAAAGTATTAATTAAAACAAGAGGTCAATGACCTTGAAGCTCTACTGATTGATTTTGATTTCAGGAAGTAGTCGCTACAGACTTGTTTTTTGAAAAATTATTTTTAGCCGTGACGGCCATCTTGAATTTCTGGCCGACCTGAAATTTTGCTAGGATCAATTAGACATCAGGAGCAACATTCCTGTGAAGTTTCATGAACATCCGTCAAGTAGTTTCAGAGGAGTAGTCGCTACAAGTTTTCATTATATAACTCTATGTAAACAAAGATGGCCACTGACAGCCATGTTTAACGTCGAATCAAAATAATGTTTGACTCTGATAACCATCATGTCATGCTGATCATTTTACAAAAAGTCCCATATCAATATCACTTATAGTTTTCAAGATGTAGTCGCTACAAACTTCTTTTATAAAAATCTATTTTTAGCTGTGGCGGCCATCTTGAATTTCTGGCCGATCTGAAATTTTGCTAGGATCAATTAGACATTAAGAGCAACATTCCTGTAAAGTATCATGAAAATCCGCCAAGTAGTGTCAAAGGAGTAGTCGCTACAAGTTTTTACTATATAACTCTATGCAAACAAAGATGGCCGCTGGCAGCAATGTTTAATGTTGAATTAAAACAATTTTTGACAAGGACCAACATCATGTCATGCTGATCATTTTAGAAAAAGTCCCATATCAATATCACTTATAGTTTTCAAGAAGAAGTCGCTACAAACTTGTATTTTGAAAATTTATTTTTAGTCGTGGCGGCCATCTTGAATTTCCGGCCGACCTAACATTTTGCTAGGATCAATTAGACATCAAAAGCAACATTCCTGTGAAGTTTCATGAAAATCAGTCAGGTAGTTTCAGAGGTGTAGTCGCTACAAGTTTTCATTATATAATTCTATGTAAACAAAGATGGCCGCTGGCAGCCATGTTTAACGTCGAATCAAAACGATTTTTGACAAGGACTAACATCATGTCATGCTGATCATTTTAGAAAAAGTCCCATATCAATATCACTTATAGTTTTCAAGAAGTAGTCGCTACAAACTTGTTTTTTAAAAACCTATTTTTAGATTTGGCAGCCATCTTGGATTTCACATCCACATGAATTTTTGCTAGGATCAACTAGACTTCATGGGCAACATTTCTGTAAAGTTTCATGAAAATCCATTCAGTAGTTTCAGAGGAGTTGTCGCTACAAAAAAAAGTTTACGGACAGACAGACGGACAGACGGACGACGGACGCCGCACCACGGCATAAGCTCTGCTGATCTCTGATCAGTAGAGCTAACAATGAATAAGGCTAAAGGTGTACCAGAAGTAAATCAAATCCCATTGAGTCCAATGCAATATTGAGCAAGCTTTTTAGTTATCCATTTTTCAAAATGAAGTTCAAACTAAGATTCACTTACATGTTCTTAGTCATGAGACCTGCCTCTCTAGAAAACTGCTGAGAATAGTAGGGGTCATGTGGCATATAAGAAAATTAAATTCTGATCTTTGTTGATACTGTGAACAAACTGCGTTCATTCGGCACCTCTTAAATGTGTTCTACTTTCACTTTCAAAACTGTCAAGTTGACAAATAAAATCATCATACAACCATGCAAATGGGTTTTAGCTATCACAAACAAGTCAATAAAGTCATTTCAGCCAGAAAAACAGGCCTTAAATACTCAAAAATGCCTTTTATCACAAACAAAGTTAGGGATTATATATTTGGGAACTCCTTTCGACTACACCAGGCATGAATACCACAGTGATTTACTTCCGGTATGCCTATAAGAACCCCTAATTGTGAGTGAATTTTAAAAACCTCTGTTCTGGCAAAGCCTAGAATATAGCGAATAAACAAATCATACATTTTGTCGAATCGGTTGAGTATTGATCAAGATATGCGCGTTTCAAAAATGTACAGTGCAGTCGACAGCGATGAAATATCTGTAAAAATGTTCACAGTTTTACCTATCTCAACTGTTATATAAAATGACACTGGGCATATCTGTACTTAGCCTAATGGATAAAATGCTTAAAAAAGTCAGTAAACCTGAAGAAATCAAGATGTTTACTTCCCAAAAGTGCTATATAAGTGCAAAATATTCTGATTTTCATGCCAAATTCAGATTTACAAGGCAATTTGATGTATTTGTGGCATCATACCTTAATTTGGTGGCACAACATGCATATATAAACATCCCAATTACTCAGAAATGCAAATCTGGTACTAGCTTTGTGATTAAAAGTTAAGTTTCTATGACTGGACAGCATACTTTGCCTACTGTACTCTCTGACATTTTCTCAGAAAGTTCAATTTTAGGGGGTAAGGGGAAAGATTTGGTGGTGTCACACCTATACAACTACACTTTTGCAAATTATAATGCTGAATTATCATTGCGAATACAAATATCTACATGTTAACAACAAACAAGCCTAGTTTTGTTGAAAAATGTCTCTCCAGGTCATCATTTAAAGACTTCAAAAATCTGAAACTCCAAATTACAGCTTTCCGAGGCAAAAAACATGCGAAAAAAATCAAAACGCGTTTTAAAACACCGTGAAGTATTTTTTGTTGGAGCTATAGTCATTGCGAAAAGTAAAATACTGTTTAGGTAAGAATCCGAGAGAAAATGAATATTCACATTACGCCGCCTTATAGGTGTACCAGAAGTAAATCAAATCCCATTGAGTCCAATGCAATATTGAGCAAGCTTTTTAGTTATCCATTTTTCAAAATGAAGTTCAAACTAAGATTCACTTACATGTTCTTAGTCATGAGACCTGCCTCTCTAGAAAACTGCTGAGAATAGTAGGGGTCATGTGGCATATAAGAAAATAAAATTCTGATCTTTGTTGATACCGTGAACAAACTGCGTTCATTCGGCACCTCTTAAATGTGTTCTACTTTCACTTTCAAAACTGTCAAGTTGACAAATAAAATCATCATACAACCATGCAAATGGGTTTTAGCTATCACAAACAAGTCAATAAAGTCATTTCAGCCAGAAAAACAGGCCTTAAATACTCAAAAATGCCTTTTATCACAAAAAAAGTTAGGGATTATATATTTGGGAACTCCTTTCGACTACACCAGGCATGAATACCACAGTGATTTACTTCCGGTATGCCTAAAAAAATAAATGAAATAAATGGAGATATTTAGATCAAGGGAAGTAACAAAATTACTAATAATATAACATTGCTGGTTGGATGAAAGTAAAATTGTACGCTGGCATTTATGATTAGTTGAAGAGAGAATGTGTGAATGAATAACCCTAACTCATTACCTAAGACATAGAATCGATACTGCAGGATACAGTTAAAACAACTCCAAAGCTAATTAAAACTATGAATAAGTTTAAACAATATAAATGGAGAAAATTGGATCAAGGGAAGTAATTGAACGCAAAATATATGTGTATACATTTATTTATTCTCTAAGATGCATCTAGACCCCTTTGCTGATTCCTACTGGATGTTTTGTGTTTAAGCGTCTTATCCAGTACGTTTCATGCGATTTACGTTCTGCGTCGGTCAAATTTGGATTGTGTTCAGTGCATGTTAGAGACAAGTCGTTGAATGTGTGGCCTTCTGAACAGAAGTGTTCGGCCGCTGGCGATCTAGCAAACCTACGTAATTTACAATCGAAGCGATGGAGGTTGAAACGGAGGTTCAACGCCTGCTTCGTTTCACCGACATACTGTTTTTTGCAAATCAAGCACGTCTTTAAGTAGATGGCGTTTGCGGATTTGCAGTTTGTTACACTTTTGATTGTGATTTTGGCACCGAGTGAAGATAAGAAATAGTTTGCGGGAGACATGTATTTACAAGTCTGACATCTCGATGTATGGCAAGGACCTGACTGTCCTGTGGTCTGAGTATTGGAGTCGGGTTTCAACTTGGCTGCAACAAGGATGTCGTGGAGACTTTTAGGTCTCCTGTACGCCATAATGGGTTTTTGTTCAGACGTTCTGACTCCTCTACACTTCTCAAAACTGCTAACTACACCGCTCACGTTTTGGGTTTATATATCGATGGGTTGAATGTTTTTCTATAAAATAAAAAGGAAATACCAATTCAATCATTTTTACATCATTTCATTTTATTTTTTTCATGGGCAATGCTAGAACTAAACCACAATAAGCAATTACAAACGACCCATGTAAACACTAAAGTCACACTTTTCCCATATCTACATGTAGTAGATATGGGAAAAGTGTGACTTTAGTGTTTACATGGGTAATGCTAGAACTAAACCACAATAAGCAATTACAAACGACCCATGTAAACACTAAAGTCACACTTTTCCCATATCTACATGTAGTAGATATGGGAAAAGTGTGACTTTAGTGTTTACATGGGTCGTTTGTAATTGTAAGCAATTACAAACGACCCATGTAAACACTAAAGTCACACTTTTCCCATATCTACATGTAGTAGATATGGGAAAAGTGTGACTTTAGTGTTTACATGGGTCGTTTGTAATTGCTTATTGTGGTTTAGTTCTAGCATTGCCCATGAAAAAAATAAAATGAAATGATGTAAAAATGATTGAATTGGTATTTCCTTTTTATTTTATAGAAAAACATTCAACCCATCGATATATATAACCCAAAACGTGAGCGGTGTAGTTAGCAGTTTTGAGAAGTGTATGTGTGACCAGTGTTTATTAATAACCTGTTTCACATTGGGAAGGTCAGGATGGTATATAAGCACGAAAAGTAAAGTTTGTTCTGAACTATTTGTCTTCGACTGGTATTCAAAGAATTCTTTTCTGTTGAGGTTCCGTGCCTGTCTTGCAGTAACCTCGCCTTGTAAGGTGCTCCGACAGTTCGCTTGCTCTGATTTCGAATGTATTGGTGTTTGAACATATTCGTCTAATACGAAATGCAAGACTGAACGGCATGTTCTTGCAACAGTGTTTAGGGTGGCAACTGTTGGGCAGAAGGTACTGGTGTGTATCCGTGGGTTTGGAGTAGAGGTCAACGATAACTACATTGTTCTCTATATGTGAAACTGTCTAGGAACACGTGTTTCTCATTGGAAACCTCTGCTGTGAATTTGATTGATGGATGGAATGCATTGACCTTGTCTATAAAGGCTTGTAAAGTGTCTGGACCATGACACCATTGCATATCAACATCGTCAATATAACGTAACCACGACAAAGGTTTCAGTGGTACAGATAGGAGGAGTTATGTAAATATATAAAGATAAAACTATTAAAACTAAGGGATGATATGGTAGTAATATAAACTATATATGTAAATCAACAAATGCCCATCCAGTGTTAGATGAGGGTCTTCATGATGTTTATGTAGTTGACACAAGTGCATACAATAGTTTTAGATTTAGAAAATTTAAAATCATTTTCATCCGACCAGGTCTGAAGTTTATCCAGACATTGTTGAAGTTGTCTCTCAATAGTGTTCATGTTTTTTTGCACGATAACATATAACGAAGTCGTCAACATATAGAGAGCAATCCACACCAGGATTGATGCATTTAACTGTACTTTTAATTTTTGTATTAAAAAGGGTGACAGAGAGTATGCTGCTCTGTGGCGCACCCATCTCCTGTTCATAAATGTCAGAGAGGGTTGAAACCATTCGGACACGAAACTGTCTATCATCTAAGAAAATCTCTATAAAAATTGGTAATCGACATCAAAGACCAAGGTCATAAAGATCATTCATGATACCGTACTTCCATGCAGTATCATAAGCTTTCTCCTAGTTCTTTCTTTACGAAAGCTTCCCTAATAAATGATTAAAATCGAATGTCTGTTGTGCCTCGTTGGCGCCGAAATCCATTTTGATACTTTGTTATCCGCTTGTTGGATTCCAGGAACCAAACGAGTCTCTCATTAATTATTCGTTCCACGGTTTTACATATACAACTCGTTAAAGCAATAGGGCGATAATTTATTGGGTCCGTATGATCCTTTCCAGGTTTGGGGACTGGAATAACGATTGCTTCCCGCCAAGAATCAGGGAAGTTTCCGGTCACCCAAACCTTATTAAATATATCAAGAAGTGTAGAGAGACAGGTTTCAGGTAAATGTTTTAATAATTGATAATGGATATCATCAGGACCAGCTGATGTATCATGAGTCCTTTTAAGGGATTCCCGAAGTTCTTTGAGAGTGAACAGTTCATTGTATTTCTCCAATTTTGCGACTTGAAATTTAGCTTCTTCTGTTCTATTAGATTCTTATCTTTTAGAAAATTTGGTTGACAATTTTCAGAAGAAGAGTTTTTAGAAAAAGTTTCCGCCAAAGTGTTAAACCCCCAGTGGCCTACTTTGCCACTGACCGTTCCAAGACGGTAGCCCTATTGTCAACCCTTTTGTGTTTGTGATGTCGTTTGCATTTATTATTGCTTTTGCCTTCTTGTTTGTCTGTTTGCGTGTTTGTTTCTGTGTTTTGTGGTTGACTGTCCTCCTTGAATGCTCCTTTCCCTGTCCGATCTTTTTATATTTCTTTTTTGTAATATCTTTGACAGATGTAATATATTCATTATCAATTTTAAGATGATTTACACAACTGGAATTACCTTTACCGTTTATTTTCCGGACCATGTCCCGCGTCTCCTTAAGAGATGAGCGAGACTTCAGCCTAGAGACATAAGATCTCCAGGATTTCCTCTTGCTATCCTTAATAGTGCGACGGGCTTCCGCACGAAAAACTCTAAAAGTATCTAAATTATTTTGAGTTAGCCGCAAGTTAAAATTATTTAATGCAGCTTTACGATCGCTGACTGCCTTTTTGCAGTGATCATCGTACCATGGTTTATTTGGGCGTTTTGGATTTGCCGAGATTTTTGGAATAGTTTGATCAGCTATATCATGAAAGGTTTTGGTAAAAAGAGCAGATGCGTCTTCGACATCCTCGAAAACGGAAGGCTGTAATTGTTCCTCACAAAGTGATTGAAACGTATCCCAATCAGCTTTGCGAAGTTTCCATCGTTGCGTTTTTTCGAGAAGTGGAGGACCGATTTTTTCAAGAAATAAGGGGAAGTGGTCACTTCCACATAGGTCGTCACCAACACTCCTTGAAAAATACATCAAGAGCGTTGGATCGCATATAATTAAATCAATGGAAGAATGAGAACCTGTAGCTGGATGTAAATAAGTATGTGATTTGTTATCATTAAAAAGACACAAATTATTTTTGTCTAAGAAATCCTCAACTTTCTTACCTTTATTGTTTATATCCTTACAACCCCAAATGTAGTTGTGTGCATTAAAATCACCCAAGAATATAAAAGGTGATGGTAATTGTGCAACTAGGTGATTTAGATCTTTAAGGTCTAGTGAAAAACTGGACGGTAAATATATGGAGCATATTGTTATAACTCTGTGCATCGTAACACTGACCGCAACAGCTTGTAACAGTTTTCAACGCAGGTGCCAGTTTTGTTCCCATGGCGGTGCCTTGAACCTGGAGGTAGTTTTTCCCATTAAATTCGAAATTGTTGCACTTGAGGATAAGCTTGAGGAGTCTAACAAGTATGCTGGTGGGTGGATCTTTATGGACTCTACGATCCCATGCCTCCTTACAAGTCAAAATACCTTCTTCATGAGGAATGTTAGTGTAGAGAGATGTAACACCCAATGATACCAGTTGAGTGTTTTTCGGGACTATGTTGGACCCTAGACTCCGAAGATAGTATGTGATGTCTTTGATATATGACGATAGAGATACACCATGGGGTCTCGGGTGAAAGTCTATAAATTCTGATATTGTTTCTGTGGGATGATCATTTGCCGATACTATTGGTCGACCGGGATTACCCGGTTTGTGAATCTTTGGTAAAAATACAATCTGCCTGCCTTGGGATTAACTAAAAGGTAATCCATATTGGCCTGACTCTTATGACCTTGTTCAAACAGTTCTGTTACAGCATTGGTCACTTCGGCAGCAACTCTAAAGTTGGGTGATGGTCAAGAGGCGTGTAGTAGGTTGAATCATTCATTTGTCTTTCCGCTTCAGAGATATCTATCCATAACGACCACTGCTGAACCTTTGTCCGCAGGTTTGATTATGATATCTGTTCTCTTTTTCAGTGAGTTGAGCGCAATTTGTTCTGCTCTAGATATGTTCTGATGGTATGAGTTAGATGGCTGGAATGCTGTGATATCTGCCTCTACATTTTGAATGAATTTACACCATTCTTCAGCGGTTTTCAATGTGTTCTGAATGAAAGATGTGACTTAATTCATTTGCTGCGTGTTCTTTTTAAGAAATAAGTTCGTGAGGTTCCCTGATGCATTTTGTAGGATTGTGTACCATCTGTTTTGGAAACGATTTTATCGATTTCCAGAGACTTGAGCTTTGATATTTATAGCGAGACATTTCAATGTTATTCTTTGTGTTAAACACTATGCTAAAAAATCTGTGTGGTGATTCAGTTTGGCTAATTTAATGGTTTTATTATAAAGAGTGTAGTCGTAGTTTGGAGTTCCCATTCTACGGTTAAGAGTTAACGAAAACACCGTCGATACGTTGTAAATAGAGAACAAAGTAAAAACATAGAACGAACATGACATAAAACAGAACAAAGAAAGGATTTTGGATCTTTGGGATACGTGATGTATGGAAATATAATATAAGGGTGAGAAAATACGTACATCTACAAAATACCTTTCCCCATTTTTTACATTTTTTTTTATAGCCTTATTCATTGTTTTTTTTAGTTTTGGAGTTGCTTTATAATGTATCCTGCAGTATCGATTTTAGGTTTTGAGGTAGTGTTTGTGTTATCTTTTTCACATCTTCACTCTCTCTTCATAACTGAATGTCAGCGTACAGTTTTACCCTCATCCAACCAGATATGTTCTTTTATTAGTATCACATTTGGCTCCAGAGTGTCTTTTTAAAGTAACCAGTCCCTGCAACACTGTCAAACGATAAGTTTTTTTTTTAATGAGTTTTATTTAAACTGCCGTGTATTTTAGTGTTTTTTTGTTTCCTATTTGTTCTCTTCGTGTTTGTGTACCCCTGATGAAGGCGTAAGCCGAAAGCGCTTGGGTTTTTATAAACTAGCACTGTATAAATGTTTTTCCCCATCTATATATATAAAAAAGAAGAAGAAGAAGAAGGATACCCCCAATACAAGGTGAGGAATTGAACAAAAAAGAAGAAAGACAAAGAAAGACAGAAAGTGTAACATGAAGTGTAATGAACCCCAAGCAATAGACATTATAATCTATTAATAGTAACACACGCTCGACTTCTGTATGTTACAAACAAACAAACAAAACATTTATTGAAACCTTTGTCATATTAACCTTTTGCTTTCCGAGGTGAATCGTGCCGCCGCTAGGAGTTTCACTGTAGGAAGAGTGGAAAGGGTAGATGGTACGACATCTGATTCATTATACATCACTGACTTGTTCCTCATATTTTCGTAAATACCGGAGAGCCATTGCATTTTGTCCATCTGCCCTTCTTTCTTACCGTTTTCCGTAACAATTTCGTTTCCGATCCAAGACCTCTGAGTTGTTTGTGATACCATCATGAAACTTCACAAATGCATAGGGCATGGCTTTAGCATAGGGTAGAATATCGCTTAAGCCGATGCATCTTTTAATTACCTCTCATGAACAGACTCAATAAAACCGAGTCTGCCACTTTTTTCTCTTGTTTGTGTTTGCTGCTTCCAAGGGATCACATTTTTAATATTTGTAATGTTGCCGTCAGATAAGTGATTGTTTAGTTATTTACCTTGATGTAAATGTGTGTCGATGCTATTAAGAATGTTTATATAATGTTCAAGGTAGCCGCAGTTACGGAAAATATATAGACACTTAAACAGTTGTCTTTTCAGAACTTTAGACGTTTTTTTAGATACAAAGCTATAATATCGATTTTTTTTAAATAAAGACTATGGGAATACAATCTTGCGTCGATGTTGCTCATTATCTAAATAGTACATAATACTATTCAGTTAGACATTATTTTCAATTTTAAAACTCGAACATTTCTTTCGTAAAGGAACTGACATTATTTCGACATAATCAGTGATACTATGTAACTGATGGTCGATTTGGCGCATTATAGCAATTGTCTAATCCCAACAAAGGCGAAACTCTGGAGCTGCACTGTCATCTTATTTAAAGTGTATCCCCACCACACCCGTCCACACACACCCTTTTAGAAGGTAGCAGTCATGTTATGTGCATGATTATCGAAAAAGTGCGCGTCTTTTTGTCCTAAAATATATATTTTAAAAAAACAAGAAGCCACATTCATACGTATATATGAATAATATTGTGTATAATATTTAAAAAAGTCATGTTTTATGTATATTTAGTTTTCCTCCTGATGAAAAACAAGCATATAATGGTATTTGTTTTAACGTTGAACTATACTTCGATCGAAAGTTTTAAATTAAACTGCTATTCAATAGGCGATGCAAAGCAATATAAAGAGATAGAGTGCTTATTTAATACTGATCGATAGTGTTCGATCAACTCCGGAATGCCTGAACGGACGTTGAAAGAGAACATGCGAACATTAGCATCATCAGTCCTGACAATTTTTTAGACGGTAAGGAAACACAAATCCATTCATAAATCAACGCCATTCACTGTCATCTGTAAAAGTGTGTTTGTTTGAATGTTGTTTACGTCAGTTTTAGCACATGTTATGCCATATATGACGGTGGATTTATTTGTAATAGGGGCAGACCATCCCATGTTTCTGGTTATACTCTGTTTACCCGTATTATCATATTTGATAACTACAATTATATAACATGCATTCGAAAAAGAGCTTGCAATTTGTTTAACATACACAAACACTAAGCAGGAATAACAGCTATTAACTTGTTTTCACTATTCAAACTACTCTACAAACACATTACTAGCGTTATTTATTCAGCTGTTTATATTATACTGAAATATGCACATGTTCTCAATGAATTTTTTTTTAATTTTACTTTCATCTCTTGTTTGTGTTTGTTGCTTCCAAGGGATCCCCTTTTCAGTATTTATTCTAAGTTGTAATTATAATAAGTCCTTTAACTAAATCGTTAAAACAATCAATCCCATAATTAAAACTTCTCAATAATCAATTACTCGTAGTAGAGTTAATTGAAAAGTAAATATAATGATTTAATTCGATATTACAATCTTTCAACGGTAAACACTCATTTTGGGTAGTATAAAACTGGATTCACGAACCTTAATTGATTGAATTGATTGAATTGGATTTTATAGTCGCACCAACAGCTAAGATCATATGGCGACTTTCCAGCTTACATTGGTGGAGGAAGACCCCAGGTGCCCCTCCGGGCAATTTTCATGCACGGGCGGACACCTGGGTAGAACCACCGACGTTCCGCAAGCCAGCTGGATAGCTTCCTCACATAAAGATTCCTAGGCCCCTGAGGGATCGAACCTACAGCGGTGAGGGGCAAGTGATTTCAAGTCAGAGACGTTAACCACTCGGCCACGGACGCCCCCCTCACGAACCTTAAACTGCCGCAAATGTCTTGTATACCCAATGAAAGATCAAAATATCGCATCCAATCCTTAAATGAAACTAAGAGGTAGATCGTCAGCTTACGTGTAGGTAAAGAGCGACCCGTCTGCCAGTTTGACCGTTCTATACACCATGTCGTCATCCGGGCAAGTAAACCAGGGATACGGAGCTGAAAATGAATGAAACCAATTGCTAAAATACACGTCGGCCATTATGACAGGTATTGTTTATATATAAAAAGGTATGAAAGTAGAAACGTGGAAATCGTCAAACACGATAAATACAAAAACTATTGCAGTTTCGCTTTGATTGAGACTGTTCATGAACGGTAGTGAATAGTGCTTGCTACCCTTCACGCCCTCTAGCACCGGGTTGAGCAGATCTCAATATTTAAAATGACAACAGTACATAAATTTCAGCAATCCCGAAAATGGTATGCATTTGACGGTAAAAATGGATCGGCGTATGGTCCCAGTTTCGAACAAAACGCTTTGCCCTAAACAAAAAAAAAACAATGTGCGAAATAAACAAATCAGTTTTTAGCTGGCGTATCACATTAACAGTCAGACTACTAAATCAAAAAGCAGGCAGCTTATACTAAGGTTGATGAAACAATAGTCAGAACATGTAACGGCTGGAACCACCTATTCGAAATTCAAGTAAGAAACCAAAAGTATTTGAAAATGTACCACTGATATCTGTAAATATCGGGCTCTCCAATGATCGGAGTAAGTAAACTAGTTTATCGATTTATAAACAAGTAAGTATAAAAGTCAACCAGAAAACCTATCTTTCGCAGAACACAGGAAACCGAAAGCACAACACAAAAATTACACGGAAAAACAGAAACAAAGTATGCAACACCACAAACATAAAATGGTAGACAGTATAGGTACCGCATTGGAACAGTCAGTGGCAAAGGAGCCTCTCCTGTTTACACCAGGCTCTATGGTGCACAAAGCCTCACTCTTACCCTATTGACATCTCAAACAATTACTTACGCCAGTTACGCCAATTAGTTTTTTTTATCCTGTATTTTGTTTTGCGTATGGTCTTACCGAATGATTTTATTTAAAATAAAACCTCTCTTTGGATGTATCCAAGAACCATAAAATTCCTTGCAGCCTGTGACTTCCTTTAATATAAACTCCGTTTTGATAAGTACGAAGGAAGAGACACATCATATTACCGGAAAGTATTCATAACATTTTTTTAGATACATAGAATTTCATAAAATTACCACAGAATAAATATGTATGTATTTAAACTAGTTTTGGTTATGTATGGACTTATTTGTTGCCTGTCAGTCATAACTTTGTTGTTTTTAAATTGAATTGAATTGGGTTGTATGGCGCACCAACACATGAAAGGTTATATTGCGCCTAACAGGAATGAACATGCCAAGCTCATCCTCCATTTACATCAACATAAATTATGGAGAATGTGCCTCGAACCTTCTAACATGCAGAACTGCAGAGTTGCTGCAAATTCTATAGTAAACACTCCATTTACGATGGAGCCACGTTTCCACGTTTGCATACGAGGTGTCATGATGAATACCTTGAATGATAATGATAAAAAATGACAAAATTAACATAAAGGATGTGGGTGGTTGTGTGTGTGTGGGGTGGGGTGGGGGGGGGGGAGGGGGGTCCTACCCCTCTGCCTCTAATGGGATTTGAAGTGGTTGTATTCTACCCCGGCAACCACACGGGGGAACTTTGTTGTTTTAAACGATGAAGTGCTGTACCGATATATATTAACCCTTTCGCCGCCACATTTCAAATATCGTCTGTTAAAATTTGAATTTAAACCTTCCGGTAATAGTTTATAAAAACAGCGTTTTGGAAAACATTCTTACTGAGTGACGAACATTGTAACCCCGATCAGCCTGCGCATAGTGTGCATGTTGATCTGGGACTACCGTGATAGTAACATCAATGTTTTTGACTGTGTTAGCGAAAGGATTAAATGTCATAAGAAAAGTCATCCACTCACATTTCCCCCTGATGTAATATTGTGAGGACGGCATACTATTGAGTCCAGTGGTCATGCTTAGAACCAAATTATGCAGCTGGCAGACTGACGTGTTTCTTGCGTAGAAGAATGACAGGCACACACAGTTCAGTCCACAAAGGAGTCCACACTCGTGTATACTTCGGGTGTTTCTGACATCCGGTTGGTACCCGGATGGAGGCATTAAGTCGTTAAATGCGCCATCTTTATACCAGCTAGTGAAGCTTGCTTGTTTACTGCTGACTGAAAAATATATTTGTTTGTAAATCAATACAATCAAAGATTATTGTTGTTTGTGTTTTTATTATTTTTCTAAAGCATCCATAACATATTCATGCAGAACATATAAATATATTCTAACATATTGATAGTAATTACAGATACTAGTATCATGCAAAATGTGGACAGTCATATTCGATAATCATGGAACTCAATACATTTTATTCTTATTGTGTTTAAATGTACCAAGAATCTTCTTTTAAATAAAAGTATATTAATAAAAATGAGACTTTACTCTGCAAACAGATTACCGGAGAAAGGAAATGTTGAAGTGCCATCAACACAATCAAATATTTGTTATCGTGAACTGTTTATATACCAGATCTTCATTATTATATACACGGATTTGTATACGTAATTCAGACACAGTTTTCTACTCTAACCCATATGCACACCAAACATACAATTACAACAACACATCTAACTAATGTAACATGTCAATAGAAATAACAGTCTGGGACCTCACCTATGGGATAATATACTACTCAAATATGTTAAAAATGGATGTGGGACCATTTCGAAACCAATTACATGGTAAATGTTCAGATTTTAAAGTAATTTTAAAAGAACCGTCTGCTGAAACTTTAACAAAACCCAGGCATCATTTCTAAGTACGATATTATTGCATATGGTGAAAATGCAATGATTTGTCTAAACGATCCCACTATAGCTGTAATCAATTTAGTCAATATGTTGTTGGATAAATGTTCCAGTAACTCAGTCTACATCCACCACGTCCTTGCCATCCACACACAGATATTTGCTAGTACCATATATTACGTTTATACTATCAGATTGTATAATGGAAATATAGATATAAAAATCGAACAGGAAAAGCAGCATTAAAGGACGACAGTCAACCACAAACACACACAGAAACAAAGAACTAATTTAAAGATGAATAAAAGGCCAAATAAGACATCACCGACACAAAAGGGTTGACAATAGGGCTACTGTCTTGAAACGGTCAGTGGCAAAAAAGGCCGCTGTGGGTGTAAACCAGGTTCTAGGGTGTACCAAACCTCACACTTACCCTACTGTCATCCCAATAAAACGGGACAGTGTAAATAAAGAAATCCCGCCATTAACTATTCTCTAACAAACAAGGCAGCATTAATAGGCAATATAAGTAAAACACAAAGATGCTCGTATATATATAAATACAAAAACAATAGCATAGAAAGCCACAAAATAGGTACTCAATGACTTGGCATAAGCCAGAGCAACAAGAGAATACACCATTGAGGGCACGACAAGACAAGACTGCAGACTGCAGAAATTGTACATAATAATTCATCTTAGAGCTGACATGCAGCCACGTATGGTACCACTAAGAACTTACCTGCATCGAAATTGTAATGGGTTATGCTCCAATTTAGGCTATACCTGATAAACTGGATGATTAAAAGTCGGCGAAGTCGAAAAAGTTAACATGCATATACATGATATATATGTGTTACATGCATATTTTGAAATTATTTATATTCAGAACACGGGTATGTCTAGTGCAAAACGATGGTAGATTGGCTCATCGCAGACACGCCATGAAAGGACTGACTGCAAATATGGAAACAATCTGTAGCAAAATCAACAAATAGTCCATACCCTGTTGGACATGGATGGTACATTAATTCCATCGGTGATCTAGAAATTGATTTGATGGAGGGTCAAGCAGATCGCGTTGCTGTATTGAATTTGCTGACGAGTTTGGAAAATGGTTTAAAATGCTCAGATATGTGCAAGGTGATCATCTGTGATAATATATCACAACATGATGAGCAAGATGAGGTAGCTGTAGAGATCGATCTGAATGATTCATACGGGAAAAAACACGATTAAGAGACTGCAAACTGTTGAAATTTCACAAACCTTTTGCAAAGAAGCAACAAATCTCTTCTTTAAATCATCAAAATAATACAAAATATCTAATTTAATAATTTAACTTAAAATGAAGAAACGGGTCCTATAGGAACCACAGCACCCACAAGCAATGGCTCATATCGCAAACTATACTGAAAGAAAAGAGAAACGCATAATCAAAAACATTGCCTATACTACGTTATTATATACACCTAACTTCACGTAATATTTCAGGTATATTTCAACGTGTTTTGTACAAAAAAGGGGCTAATTACAGAAAGGAGAACTCTGTCATGTAGTAGAACTTTTAATCAACGTGTACTTTGTTACATGAAATTCATAAATGTTGAAGTTTCGCTTGAAAACTTCAAGCCATTTCAGTATTGTGCTTAATGTTAAGAGATTACAACATTTAAAGCCTAAATTTGCTCACCTGCTTGAGCCAAATGCGCATTCTGCCGATAATGAAACTTTAAAGGGGCAACCATTGGTGTGTTCCGTGCTGTTTAAACCTTCTTTCCGAACGGACAGGCCTAATGTCGCCCTTTACCATTCGATTAGCAGTAGCATATTAAACATACACTATATAGCGGACATACTCATTATGCGTTTCTTTTTCCTTTCAGTATACACCACATGAACAACTTTACTAGTCAATAACAATGACAATACACAACATAAAGAGTGTCGAAACTTGGAAAGACAGCTTTACTTTAAACATATGGTATTGCTTTTCTTCTGTATACAAGCAAAAGGGTTGGGCCACAAGTTCTTCCAACATTAATAAACGCCCTTCTCAACAGTATTGTAATTAATAGTTAACAATATGGCAATATAATTCACATACAATATTCAAATACATTTTTCGGTGAACAAAAAAAGAAAAAATGGAGAGGAGTTAATAGAGTTAATAAAGTTCCAGGACAAGAAATGAATGAATGATGCTGTGATTGTAGAGTCATGCCCCGAGAATAGTGTATATACTCGCTAGTCGTTATCAAATCGTTTAGTATCTTTAATATATTTTTTTTGTTTTGTTTGTTTGTTTGTTTGTTTGTATGTATGGTGTTTTACGTCATTTTCAACACATGTTAGGTTATAATATATGACAGTTGATTGTTTGTGGTGGAGGCAGACCACCCAAGTTTCCTGGGTAGAACCAGTACTGTACACCTCCCGCCATCCGTAAGAATCGACACTTCCTCACTTACAAGTCGAGCTCCCAGCACGATTAAAAATAGTGCTATTATCTTTATCTGTATAACTATCTTTTCCAAATAAAAATACACGTACAGACAGCTATAGGCAATAAGGCCCACATGATAATTTAAAGTGGGTACATCAGGCTTTTATTTGGGGTCTATGGATCCGACTGAAAATTGACAAATAATATTTAATACGAAAATATGAAATTTTAATATGAAAGCACAATAGCTGGTTAAAAAATAAATTCATGAAATTTAGGTAAAATTTTTAAATAAAAAAAGCAAACCAACCCAAAACTGCAGACCAGGTAAATGTTTACACGCTCAAAGCATCATGAAAAGTTATTTTAAACAAATTAAAATAAAATGTACCATGATGCTCACCGTTCGTTAAAATATACTACAGAAATTCTCCTTCAGTGTTTCAAAAATACCACACGGTGTATAAACTGTTATTCTTCGATACTATGGTTTCTTTAAAGCATGTAATTTAAAACAATTTGCTTTTTTTTTCTCTCGCAAATACTGTTTTAAAAGAATATCCTGTGTATACGTCGTTATTGTCTTAACACAGTGTTAATTATATTGTTAATGACCGCTGGAACACATGCTCAATATCTGTTCAATGTGATTTACCATGTTGTTTACTTGCTAAACTTATTTTATCAATATATAATGCACATGCTCTAATACGAGCATTACTAATCGTCATAGCATTTTCAACACTTTTGAAAAGTACTTCCCTGACCTATCAGCCGTCATGAATAAGAATTTTACAAATAGGCTTTTTGAAAAAAAACGAATATGCTTTCAAAAGGCATTATATAGATTAAGTTGTCCTACCTATTTGAATAAATCCAGTAAAAGCAACCAAAGCTTTTAAACACATGGCGCGTTCTTTTAATGCGCTACCAGCCATCCACCACAATGTCCGCTCTGGAAATGAAATAAGGCCGACTCCTTTACTATAATTCTATATCATATTGACTAACACTTGATATTTGCTTAAATCCACAGCAGGCACTTTTGGATGATGAAGGTATGGGTAAAATGTTAATACACTTTTATATAAAGCGTTATCGATGTTCACAATTAACACTTTCGCCGTCGACTACAATTTAAATTCAAACCTTTCCGTGATATTTTGTTATATAAAGTGGTATGGAACACATTCTTACTGAGTGGCCAACAGTGTAAACACTACGCAGCCTGCACACGGTGTTTAGGTTGATCATGGTTTACATAGGTAGTAAAAAGCAATGTCTTCGACTGTGGTAGCGAAAGAGTTAAGGAGAAAATGCATACATTTATATTCTTACTTTTTTAATTTTAACAACTACGCCCTGTTAAAGCAGTTTATATGTCAAGAACTAGTTTTTACTAAACCCGAATAAATATTTGCTTACAATACTTATCCAGAAATCGTATTAATACCAACATACACTACAGATAAAGCAATCGTATTCCGTAAACATATTTAATGTTTACATGCAGTACATACTAGTCAAATGTCCCAAGTACCCACCCAAGAATATGTTAATAATGTTCTCATTGTGTTGTGCATTTCTTGATGGACTTGATAAACTGTTGTATTTCTATAGAATAAAGTATTACAAAACGAAGCAAATCGCCTGCTCTGATCGCAGGAACAAATTTAAAATCTTACGAAGCGACGTGTTTTCTTAGATATAAATTATAAGCATTATACAATTGAGTACTTAGAAAGTGAGTTAAGTATATAATATAATAACGGGCTTCCAATTATCCACTGTTACATGTAAAACGGTTGTCACATTACAAACCATGCGTGTTGACGATGTACACATCTGTAAAGCATCATTTTTGTATATGATAATTATTTAGATTTATTGCATACAATTATTTAGATTTATTGCATACAAGGCGCGATCGCAGTTTTAACCAGATTACATAGTTTCAGGATCGTAGTTGAAGGATCGAACAGGAAGGTATTCTCGCGAAAGACAAGAAAGGAATGAAAGGATTTATCAAATATGTAACACTAACGGTATTGAGGACAAGTTCCATTTTACCTTAATATGCCCTGCTTATAATACAATCAGAAGTAAATATATCAAACGATATTAGATACAAAGGACCATGCATGTTTAGGTTTATTGCTCTCCTTCAGTCATCTAACAAAAAAGAAGTTATTAATTTTAGCAAATACATCTCAGAAGCATTCTCTTTAAGACTTACCATGATAAATACATAACTTATAAGCTCGCTATCCTCACGATATAAAAGTCGTTTAGCATCTACAAAATACCTTTCAAAAAGCACTGGATCCCCGAGGGGATACGAAAATGTTGGAATAAATTAATAGATGGGGAAAAAACACATTTATACAGTCATTTCTCCAAAAGGCAAAATGTATGTATAGAGTATCCAAACATATATATATATATATATATATATATGTGAGTGTGTGTGTGTGCGCGCGTGTTTTTGTATGTGTGTGTGTGTGTGTGTGTTTCATTCGTATTTTTTTTATGTTTTCACACAATATTTTATAAATAGGTGAAATTGTACTAATCTTGTCAATGTGTTTAAATTATATTTGTAAATGTGTAATTATATGATGAAATACCATGTAATAGTTTAATTCAATAAAATTGCTTCTTCTTCATGTTTCATCTCTTGTTACAGGATGATCTTAAACGGCTCGTCTGGGCATATCGGTATTTATCATATGAATGAATGTCTTTATTTATAAAGGGTGATCCAATTAGCCACACTAATCTCCCTTGGGGCCCTCTGCAAAGTCATACATATACATGTACAATGTAAAATATATATAACAAAACAGTGATATTTCAATCTCATTATTGCGCACACATCCATGCAAATACACACACATTCACACACATTTATTCTTAATATATATATACATAACTATATACATGGTTTGAGGTGGTGGTTTGCAAAATAAAGTACCACACAATACACAAGATGTCAATAATTATCTAAAACTGCCAAACATAACAATACTTTTACAATAATTACATTATGATTGTGTTTTTAAAGAAGTACATTCTCTAATATATGAAGGAATGCTATTCCACACAATTGTTCCAGAGTATGACATACTCCCTTTAAATAGTTCTTTGATCTTGGAGTTATATACTTTAATTCGTATGCAAATCGTAGATTTCTCTGCGAGATAACAGTATGATGATACATATCACAAAGATATGACGGGACTGCATGTTTGGATACTCTATACATACATTTTGCCTTTTGGAGAAATATCCTTTGCTCGATTTTAAGGGAATTAATGATAACCAGTGATTCATTTAGTGTGGTATATTGGTCGCCTAAAATAGTACGACATGCTCTCCTCTGCAAACGTAATAACAGTTGTATGTTAGCTTTCTTTGTATTTCCCCATATTATATTACAGTAATCTAGATGAGGTTGAACACATGCCTTATAAAATATGATCCGGTAATTTAAAGGAATATATGATTTTATTCTTAACAGAAGCCAGATGTTGGTTGATATTTTCTTACGAATATACATAATGTGATTATCCAACTTCAAGTGTTCATCTATATGCATTTCCAGAATGTTATCACCTGTTGTAAGTTGCAGTTCAATGTTATCATATTTTAATGATAATTTGTTATTAACAAGTCTTGCACGCTTTTGAGGTGTAGTAACTAACAGCACTTTAGTTTTTTCAGTGTTTAAAACCATACCATTATTTCACCCCGGTATCCGTATAATATGAACGCGGGTCGGATAAGGCCATACGCGGGTACGGGAAAGACGCGCCACATTACATGTACGCTCAATATTTGTCATTTATTTAAATATTATAGTCGTTATATAATTAGTTTTTGCTTTTTTATATTCCCTGAATATTTTCCTTCACATCCATATCTTATGTTTTTCATTTTAGCATTGTTTTAAGCAATTTTATCCGTTTTGAACTGGGCGGATTGGAAAAATTCGTGTCAACAATTGACATTTCGTCGATTTTTCAATTATACAGTAATTTGGCAAGATAATAAGGACATGCACATGTAAACCATTCATTATGTTAGTCATTTTGTCTTTATTTGATCTCTTAATACTAACTAAGGGTTTTTAATCTGGCGTTTTATGAGAGAGGGGTCACAGAAAGTGGATAAGTCTTACGACGGCTAAACGTTTGTTCGGATAATGTCAAACGAAGACTATGGATAAGTATGAAAGCGGACCTTTATAACAGCACAAACGCGTTTGTTTTCTTATTTGATACCCCTATAAGCTTCTAGCTTCTTAGATACTTACCGATAGTGTTTTTTCCCTTACTTGATGGCATACTTTCCTAGTATTTTGCCGGTACTTATAGGGAACCCCCACCGGGAATAAGTAATACTAATGCTTTCAGATAGAACATCTGTAATAAAAGGAATTCGGAATTGTAAGCTAAAATCTTGGCATATCCACATATATTCGGTTATATTTTTCAACAAATGTAATTGTGTTAGCGCATCGGGGGCTGTCTTGCCCAAGCGAATAGCGCGTTGGACTTGTAACTGGCCCCGGGTTCAAGCCTGGCCGTTGTCACTGACTTTCGTCGGTGTGTTCTTGTGCAAGAAACTTTCCCTCAGTCTCGTCCGTCGGACGGGGACGTTAACAAACGGTTCAGTTTCAGTCTATCCTCCGAGCATGTTAAATAACCATTGGAAGCTTTGGAATCTATTCGATAGTAAGAGTAGGGCAGGTTCCCGCATTCCTATGTATTCTTCCCCTCTCTCTGGCAGTCGGTAGCGCGGCGGATTTGTAACCGGAAGCCTTGGGTTCAATCCTCCGTGGTGTCACTGAGTTTCGTCGGTGTGTTCTTGGGCAAGACACTTTCCCTTAGCCTCGTCCGTCGGATGGGAACGTAAACCAGGCGGTCCCGTGTATCGGTCTATCCTCCGAACACGTTAAAGAAACATAGGAATCTATTCGATAATAAGAGTAGGGCAGGGTTCCCGGATTCCTATGTATCCTTCCCCTCTCTCTGGGGCGGCTCTAAATAACCTATACTGTGTCGATGAGCCGTTAAACAACATTTAATTCAATCAATTGTAAGGCATCAGAACAATGTTATCTTAATTGGCTCCGAGACTATTCGAGCCTAAGATTATTCAATAGGCAGTTGTGCTCGCGCCCAATACATAATTGTTATTGAAATAAATAAGTTGCATGAATATTGTTAGGAACTGAGTAGGTTACATATATACTTGTTCTCATAAATTACATGATTACTCCCATTTGTTAATTTTCTCCATCTGCGTCTTTTTGTAAACATTTTAAAAGATTAATAATTGAGATAAGTAAGTTAATATTTTTTTTTACATTTTTATCGGTGAACGATTGAGATTTCTCAGTGAAAAAAACATTACTCATTAAACATTACTCACTCGCATACGCTCGTTCGTGAAAAAAAACACACGTCTACCATCTCATGAAGGATTTCCCTATAATTGATCCCAGCAGTTAAGTAATCTCTATATCTTAGTATGTTCACTGCTCATAATGGATTTTTTTTATCAAACAGAACAAACAAGGTTTTACGCAAACATAAAATAGCTGCCGAGAGAAAATAGCATTATTTCTGGGTAGGAACTGGGAACAAAGTTTAACATAATAACAGACCAAGTCACGAGTGTTAAAACAATATTCAAAAAAAGTGTTGTCACGGAGACGTAAACACGCCATGACCTTTCTTTTTACCAGACACTTTCTTCCCAATTTGTGCTACGCGAATCCTTGACATGCCTTACAAACTAATTACAGAATAAGTCACCTTTGTAGCACGACGTGCTAAAGTACACATCAGCACAGACATAGAATTACTCACATGTATGGGATGCGTTTACGTTAGCGTGCATTACAACACAGATAAACTGTTTATTGCTACCATGTGTAATTATAAGATTTCGTTATCAAAGTGAAAAAACTCAAAGAAACTATTCATTACTACCTTACCATGTGCAATTACTAAAACAATATAAGAGTCGCTGCCGTTCCTGCCGTTGTCACTGACTTCCGTCGGAATTTTATCGGTAAATAAAACACAGTTAGTCGTTTCGGCAGCGAATTACTGCAAATCCCTGAGAATGGTACATTTGCATGCTACTGTGCTTCGAGCGCAATCTCGTGTGTGCATTATTTAAGAAATAATAAATACGTACCTGTGTTTTATCGGTGTAAAAAATACAGTTAGGAGTTCGGATGCGTAGTAATTAAATCACGAGTGTGTTTGCACAAGTGATTTAATTACTCGCTTCCGAACGACTAACTGTATTTTATTTACCGATAAAATTCAGACACACAATAACCCCATTGTTTACGCTATTGTGGGGGCACTATATATTATCTGGGAGGTCAAGGTCATCAGGCTGTTATGTTTACAGCTGTCCCATTGGGCCCCTCCGTATGCAAAGTTCTGCGCGGTATAATATGTTTAAATACACTAGTAGTCACGTGACAAACAATTAAGTCATTGCTTACGTCATATATCTTGTGCTGTATGACGTCAAATGTTCTGAGGTTGTTCAAGATGCTTATTAATGGTATATGTACAGATGCATATGATTTTATATGGTGGGTGTGGTGTGTGTGGGTGTGTGGGTGTGTGTGTGTGTGGGGGGGGGGGGGGGGTTGTCTTCGTGACGTATATTTGCCAAGTGACGTCATGTAACGCGACGCTTCCAACGGATGAAATATACGGGGGGAATTAATGGAACAGCTGTATTGTATCGTAGAATAACATACAGTTGTCTCTCTTCTTTGCGTATATGAAAGGATGCACAGGTCCTGTTAAAACATAATATAATAAAAGGATATTATTAAGATTACAAATTAAAGAGGCTGTTCATATACTCAAGAAAATAACATACGCCAGAAAAATATATTGTATACTAGTACTTAGTTATAAGTAGTTATTTTCGATAAAATATCAAATCTTTCAGTGCAGCAGTAGCAAAAGAATTTCTCTATATCACTTGTACTGATAGTATATAATACACTGTATAAAAACAGGGTTTGATATTAACAGTTGTCTCCTTGTCCTGTGCCATGTATATTTAATTGTCCCAAGTGACCTGTCCTACAGACAACTAAATTTTATAACAAGAAATGAATTTTACATCTTTAAAACTTGTGACTGAAAAAATGTCAAAACATTGGTGAACACATTGTAAATGACAAATAAAAAACATGTTGTTTTCATTGGTGGAATGCAACTGAGGGAATGCATTGTCCCTTTCATGATTGATCTTGTTTTTTGTATCACTTTTACATGAAGTGCGGGGACAAGTAAATTTGACTGGGGACAAGTAAATTGTGTAAATAACTTGTCCTAGTTGCTGAAAAAATGTAATATCAAACCCTGAAAAAACCTAGTTAGACGTGGTTTTGTTGCAAAATTTAGCTTAAATTCCCTGTTCTGATGAAGTTACAACATAAAAGAGCTATATTTCTGAAATGCGTTGGTACTTATCCTTCAATTTTACTACATAACGTTGGTACTTATCTATGGCCGTCGTAAGACTTATCCACTTTCTGGGACCCCACTCTCACAAAACGCCAGATTAAAAACCCTTAGTTAGTATTAAGGGACCAAATAGAGACAAAATGACTAACAGAATGAATGTTTTACATGTGCATGTCCTTATTATCGTGTCAAAATTACTGTATAATTGAAAAATCGACGAAATGTCAATTGTTGACACGGATTTTCCCGATCCGCCCAGTTCAAAACGGATAAAATTTGCATAAAACACTATTAAAATGAAAAACATAAGATATGGATGCGAAGAAAAATATTCAGGGAATTTAACAAAGCAAAAACTAATTATATAACGAATATAATATTTAAATAAATGACAAATATTGAGCGTACATGTAATGTGGCGCGTCTTTCCCGTACCCGCGTATGGCCTTATCCGACCCGCGTTCATATTATACGGATACCGGGTTTGTATTTAGGCACCAAGCATTGACGGCATTTAAAGCGGTTTGGTGATTTTGCTCAATTACTGCTTTAATTGCTGTGTTTACATCATAGTGCTATCATCAGCATACATGTCTGTATTAGATACAGTACCATCAAGACATATAGGGAGGTCATTTATGAATAATTAGAATAGGAGAGGTCCTAAGATAGGGCCTTGTGGTACACCATATGTGAGTAACTCTTCATCAGACAGTACCCCATTTAGGGAAACATTTTGTTAGATTTAAACCACTTTAAAAAACAACTGTATTGTCACTACATGTATAGATCTGCACTTTGTTTTAAAATAATACTATGATCCACTAATTCAAATGCTTTCCTAAAATCAACCATTATTACACCAACAAATTACCAACATTTAATCTGTTTAACCACTTGTCAATCATATGAACTAAGGCCGTTTCGCAGCTGTGGCTTTTTCTAATCCCACTTCGAGATTTACATAGTAATTTATAATAATTTAAAAACTCAACAAATAAGTTGTGCAAATGTGTTTGAATCAGCTTGGAAAGAGTTGGTAAAATAGAATTGGGTCTGTAGTTGTTTAAATTATCAGATGCACTTGATATGAATAAGGGATAAACTTTAACAGCTTTCCACGTATCTGGGAAAATTCCCTGTCGTATACTACAATTAATAATATACGATATGTAAATATGCGAATGATATTACATTGGCTGATAATATAAGTAATTTAGGACCAATTTGGTCAAGTCCCGTGGATTTTGATGTATCTGAGCTGAAAAGCATTTTACGAGTTTGTTCTTCTGTTATGAGAGAAATGTTAAAATACATTTTGTCTGGAACAGTGCGATTTACAAATTTCTTTACTTTTGTAAAGTCCGAGTTTGAAAAAGGTTCTTTTAAATTCGCAGCTATATTAACAAAAACATTATTAAACTCATTTGCCATCTCAAAAGTATCTGTTATTTCTTCACCGTTTTTATTGATCTGATTTACAGAATTTACTTTTTGCGAAGTTTTTGTGGAGGCACCGTGCTCTTTAAATATTTTACATATTGACTTTGGATCTGATTTGCCTTCTTCAATTTTCCTTTCATAAGAGGACTTCTTAAATTCTTTAATCAAATTACATACTTTATTTCTTAAAAACTCTTTTTTTTATTTTGAATTTTGAATGTAATTTTGAACATAATGTTTTGCTTTACATTGATCTCTTTCCTTTATTGCATCTAAAATATCAGATTTAAACCAATCAGGTTATTGGAGCTTTGTAACCCAATGTATTCTAAGCGCACATACTTATCAATAACACTTGAGAAATTAGTCACCCAAGTATTAAGTAAGTCATTTGCATCTGTATAATTTGCATGTGTCCTCCATGATATGATTATAAGATGTTAATAAAAAAGGTTTCCTCAACAAAAGTTTTAAAAGACCGATACTTAATATATTGGTGAGTATTTGTTTTATCTTTAAAATTTATGTGTACAGAAAATTGGATAATGGTCAGTAACGCCAATCTTTTGTACTTTTACACATATAAAATTTTCTTCAAAATTAGTATAAACATGATCTATGAGAATTTTTGAATTTGGACATTCTCTTGTTGGTTCTTTTACCATTTGAAAAGCCCTAATGATGAAATATTATTACACCATTCTATATTTATCTGTGGATTAAGTAAATCGCGATTTATATCTCATGGAATAATTAATTATTTTTCCTCTAACTGACCATTTCTAAGTGCTAATCAAAATATTCTTTCCATATTACTCTAGACTCGGGGTGTCTGCATATAGAAAAGTAAGAAATGGTTTACTTTTATTTGGCTTAATCTCAATCCATATAATTTCTATATTATCATCTTCTAAATCGGTCCTTCTAGTACAATTTACGCAATTTTTAACATAAACAATCAAACCACCACCTCCGTTTATTACTCTATCCCTTCGAAATGGAACTTGAAAACCATCTACATAGAATGATTCAGTTTTATGGTCACTAATAAATTTTGTCTCACTGTTTCCAAGCACGTCATTTTAAGGTGAAGTTAACATTAATTTAAATTGAACAATTTTTGTAGATAATCCCTGTATGTTAATTTGACCAATATAAAAACCCTTTTTATTTAAACATAGATCAGTTAAGTGTGCAACTTTTGGTAATTGTTTGTTTGTTTGATTTCTTTTTATTGCATGTGGCAGTAAAAGCACACTGTTATTGTGCTCATGTTCACACGTACATACGCTAAAGAAAGATAAAAATATCGGACAGGGAAAGCAGCATTCAAGGACGACAGTCAACCACAAAACACAAAAACAAACGCGCAAACAGACAAACGAGAAGGCAAAAATAATAAAAAAATGTAAACGACATCAGAAACACAAAAGTGTTGACAATGGGGCTACCGCCTTGGAACGGTCATTGGCAACAAAGGCCACTGGGGGGTTTAAACCGGTTCTAGGGTGCACCAAACCTCACACTTTCCCTACTGTCATCCCATTAAAACGGGACAGTGTAAATAAAGAAATCCCCGTCATGATGTAATCTCTAACCAACAAGGCAGCATCAATAGGCAATATAAGTAAAACACAAATATACTCGCATATGGCAATGGCGGGAATCGAACCAACGACTTTTGGATCATGGGTCCAACGCTCTACCACTAGACCACAGCGCTCCACTTATGTTCTGTTTGTGACCTATGAGACCACATGCCCAACATTTGACTGGTTGTCGAAGTCTGCATTCGTCGGTGTTGTGTCTAGTTTCATTACAGCTTAAGCACTTTCTAGGTTGCAAATAACTCATGTTTCTCGCATCTCTTGCATTTACGAAGTTACCTGTTGGGCCAAATTGTTGAACTGGTTTTCCGGCGAAAGTGAACTTGGCGAAGTCATGCACAATTTCAACTGTTTCATTTATAGTGGCTAGTACTCGCTTGGTTCCTGGTTTGGACGGGTGAATGTGATCCCTTTCATTCAGGAAACGGGTTAATAATTTTCCATTTTTATCGTGAAAGGAACGGTAGTTGTCAACAAAGTCAGTTTTGTGATGAACTGACAAGCGCTCAATTATCATGTTTACTGCGCGAACGTCAACATCGCCCCTAGGTGCTAGTTTTGACAAAACTATTTTGCAGTTTTCGTTTCCAGCCTTAATGAGGGTAATAAGCTGGTCATAATGCACTTAATTTAGTTCAGTATCAGCATTTCTTTTACAGTACAACTATATCAAATTGTTGCAGTTCACATAGGTGTATGTCTGTTATAAGCGTTTTAATTGTTCCTCCTGATACAGAGTGCTTACGGACATTGTGTTTTAATCCCTTGGAAATGACACCACGCAAAATAGAGTCGTCCATTATCAAAACCGTTTTGTGGTTACTTGATTTCTGTGTATTGCGAGCAGGTGACTTTTGCGCCGCAGGTGGTCTCTGTGGTGCATGCAAGGATGTGTCTGATAAAACAGTCTTCACTGATGGAGTGTCTCTGACTGATCATGACTGATCACCACTTCAATCTCCAGCTGGGATGTAGCCTTTGATGGCTGGGAAGTTGTTTGGTGTCCAGTATGGCAGTTTTCTGCATCCTATGAGTGAGGCAGCTGATCTGTTGGTACAATCTGTTGAGAGCAGTCGCATAAGTTTGCTGCTGTTTTATGGTGTCTTGACGTAGCATCTCAGTTTCTGCCTTCAAGTTACTAATTGATTCACACATGGCATGAATTAATTCCTCATTTACTACTGTTGACGATGGCAATGTCAACTGTGGGTACTGGATCCAGTTGGTGTTACCATGGAGAGTTTGTTTAAGATATTTCATCTGGGCAATTTCTTTCAAATTTGTATTTGTAACAATAACACATTTCTCCATTAAATACCCCGTTTTTAGTTTGAAATTGTTTTTCGTCCATGTTTGGTGAGCGGGTCCTGATACTTCCAGCTCGCGACTGTATAAAAAAGAGTTTGAAAATGGACCTTTGGAAACGGCCGAGCAAGACACATCCGAAATATTTCAGTCTCGGTTTGATTGAGACTGTTCATGAGCGGTAGTGAAATATTCTAGCTACCGCTCACGCCCTCTAGCCCCGAGTTGAGCAGAACTCAATATTCATAAAATCAATAGTACAAAGTTTAAACCATCCCGAAGATAGCATGCATATGGCGGTGGACATGGAGTGTATTGATTCCCCATGTCGTACGGCGTATGGTCCCAGTATCTAATAAAATTAAATGCCCCGAAGAGCGAAATAAACAGAATGGAATTTAGTTGGGAGCAGCGGTTATGAAGCCTGCGTATCAAAAAGCAGACAACATATCCTATGAGTGGTTAAGCAATACCTAGAGCCTTTTATCGGCCGGAGTAGTGGAACCACCGAATCAAAAAGTAAGTAAGGAAACAAAAGAAATTGAAAATGTACCACCGATAACTAAATATAAGTATCGGGCTCAGCGGTCTCCAAAGATCGAATGAATAACAGTGCTGATTGCAAGCGCGGGGAGACTTCCGCCACACTGCACAAGCAACGCCACTGTGCTATAAAAAAGAGTTTGATAATGGACCTATGGAAACGGCCGAGCACGACACATACGAAATATTGCAGTCTCGGTTTGATTGAGACTGTTCATGAGCGGTAGTGAAATATGCTAGCAACCGCTCACAATCAAGACTAACTATCCATCGGCGTTCTTCACTCTGGTGTTATTTTATATACATCTACGTCATCGGGCAAGATAAACTCTGACGACTTTTGCTGTGAAAAGATTGAGAAGCACATCTGACAGAAAAGTAATGTGTGTCCTGTTTTACTCTGTAGAAGATCCCTTTATATTGATAGCCTGCATTTATATGATGTTCTACTGAACTCTCAGTCAGAGAAGAACATTTGCTATTTTCCATTTCATTTGTTGAGATTTCATCTAGTGTTGAACGAATTGTAGAAGTTTCCATTTTCTAATAAAAAACGTGTTAATAGTTTTTCGCTTTAATTGTGAAATATTAAAAGTCCTTTAGAATTAGAAGCACACAGTATCCATCTAACACGACTGGTAATACAAACAGTGGGGTGTCCAAACTGTGTGTGTAGATCTAACTTTTCGCAATAGAACTATGATTAATTCACTTTGTCACTTAAAACAAATATTTATTTAAATCCAAATGTGCTCAATAGTGGTATAATTTTTATATCCAAACATATGCTATTGTAAACACTAATTTGCTACACTGGTACAGAGCTCTCCTAAACACGCCGTATCACTATGGCAGATAAGTAATTAATAAAACACCGTGGAATTCTATTTAAGTTCATATTTGATATTGAGTTTATGAAACGCAGTAGATGAAATGATTTAAAACTCGTCTGTTTGGATTTTTGAATCATTTTACAAATGCCTTTCATGCAGTCAATATTGCATATTAATGATTTTCGAATTTCTATTTGGTTAACGTCTTTTCGCATATTGTTAAGAAAGAAACCTCTCCCTCATCTGATGGCAAAACAGTGTGGTCAAACACCTGACATTCAGCTTGTTTGTATGACAATATGATTTAAAGGCGGGAAAGGTGGTTCTCGGAAAGCTCTTATAGCCGAGTTGTTGCATGCCATCTTCGGGATGGTTAATATTATGTAGTATTGATTTTATGAATATTGAGTTATGCTCAACTCGGGGCAAGAGAGCGTGAGCGGTAGCTAGCATATTTCACTACGCTCAATCAAACCGAGACTGCAATCGTGAGTGTCGTGTTCGGCCGTTTCCAAAGGTCCATTCTCATACTCTTTTGTTACTGCGCCTGTCCGTAAACCAAAAGGTCATGGTTTCAATAATGTTTACAACATATATACAAGTAGGTATAACTATCGAAAAGGCGAGGTCCATTCACGGAACAGTTTGTTTGTTTGTATGGTGTTTTACGTCATGTAAGGTTTGTGGTGGGGACAGACCACCCATTTTCCTGGGTAGAACCAGTATTGTAAACCTCCCACCATCCGTAAGAATCGTCACTTTCGAGCTCCCAGCGGGATTCGAACCCGCAGCGGTGAGAGGCGAAGGTTTACAACGCAACGTCGTTCACAAAACAGAGCCAAACAAAAATACGCAATAAAAAAGCAATAACATGGACAAATAAAAGCAAAGTATGGAACACTACACACATAAGAGGTTGGCAATAGGGTACCGCATTGAAACGGTCAATGACAAGACGTCTGCTCGGGTTAAAACTAGGTTCTACTTGTGTCCACCTGCTTGCATTCAAAGTTATGCAAGCAAACTTGCGTTGGTTTTCACTTGCACTAATATTATGTTTGGTGAACATCTTAAGTTTAGCAGGAACGTGAATTTATATTGTAGTTGTCTGAAGCATTACTAAGTAAAACATATAAGCTACATTATAGCTTAATAACGTTTTCACATTAATGAACATTCTGGGCATGTTTGATCACCCCTTAGTGTTACTGATATATTGTTTGATGTTTTAATGAAATTGTTCAAAGGGTGCAACCTAAATTATATGTAAATTTAAACTTTCAAATACAGAATGAACATGTAAAACTAAAAAAGTTGTCCAACCGAAACAGTTTACATGTTACATCTCATGAACAGATTCAATAAAACCGAGACTACTACTTTTCCGTCTTGTTAACGCGCTTTTTGATGGCCGTATTTTTCAACGTCACCCAGACTTCAGATCAGCAGTGTTATTACTTACTGGTCCCTTGGGATCATCATGCACCTTGTGATGGTTTTTAAGTAGATCACTGCTTTGAGTCGGTGCTAGGAGCGTGCGAGGTATAGTCCCTTATATATCCTCTCATAAGCTGTCTAAGTAAAACCGAGTCAGCTGCTTGTCTCTTTTGTTTGTGGTTGTGGCTTCCATGTGATTCCATTGTGATAGACTGCTCTCGGCGTGGAATGCATTACTGCACACGTATGCTAATAGGAACTGCTTTAATTTTCTCCTGCAGTGAATGCACAAGCACAAATGGAGTCGTCTTATAATTAATTCAAACAGTGAATGTATGTTAAATATGAATAACCTTAATGACATTACCATACGAGGTTTATTAAAACGTTAATTTTTATCATTTGTCAGCGACAGTAATCTCTAAGAATCGTGATTGGAAAACCCGATATGTTTATTGAGTTAATATTGATAGGGATAAAGGGTTAACAATTCACGGTGGTAGTCTTAAAGAATTTACTCATCACTATGTTTTGTTTTTAAATAGAATCAATAAGTATTAATGGTTCGGTGTTAGTCACCCGAACCATTAATATTTATTGATTCCTTTTAAAAACGTGAGTAGTTAAACAGCGTATCGGAATTTTGATGTTGAAAATCATAGAATTGAAATAATGAACAGTTTATTTATTGAAAGAACATGTTGTTTAGCAGACGTAATTCTTGCTAGGACAAAATGAGTAGCCACTGTTTTGTATTATTTCTTTGATAAAGAGATATTCGATTGATTCGACGAGTTTTCGATGTGTTTTTTCATTTCGTCAGCAAACGTTGGTTGAATCGAGGCTTGATTGAACGAGGCTTGATTGAATGGACCAGTTACAACATAAAACAGATAGCAAAGTAGACACTATAAATGTGAGTCCCCTCCCCCGGGGAGCAGGATTCCAATAAAACAAATCGCAAAACCTGTTCTACATTGTATGTGTATATCATTACTTATCGCATGTACGACGTTTCATTAAAGGGTGTTGATGCACTATTTTCAAACAAGGTTTATTTTAAAGGGCTCTGAACAACTTGAAAAAAGCTGAAATAATTATAAAAATGCCATGAAAAATAAAGGAGATAGTTATTTTGACCTTTTGATATTGACCTCTACCTCTAACACCTGAGGACACACTCTGAATTCGAAACCTTTGTTGTTATCTACAATCCTAAGCAACCAGCGTGGTACATATGAATCCGCGCCCCCTCACCAGTGAAGGAGTAATTTAGGTTACGAGCAAAAGTTGATTGACTGACGGACAGACGGACGCACACAGGAGGGAAGACACACGGACGAATTATACCATGGATTATCCTTTTATCCGTTTATGTTTTCTTCGAAAAATATGGATATAATGAATGGTATACGACTATAGAATTTAGAAATCCAACTTTTAATTGATCACTTTCAATATTGTCATATACCTGTGATTAAAATACACACTATCACTTTAACAACGCTTTATTGGACCATTTGGCTTTGCAATATTTCAAACAGTATATAGCAGAATAGACAGCGAGTCTACCTTCCCAATTGTTCGTATATTTGTTCATTGATACCTTATCCAGATTTCAGACAATCTGCTTTTAAATGTTTTTGTCAATATATCACTAAAATGCTATTTGCAAATCTTTCTTTTATTCGTGGTTGTCAAAAGTAGGAAACGAACGCGAGCGTTTAATTGGTATATGCTTATCGGGTTAGAAAGCAATGACAGTTGTCTTTCAATTGGAAATGCACTCTGTTAAAAGCTCTACCGACTTTCTAGTAGAGATGGGTTAGACGCGTAAGAAAATGAAGGAAAAACGCAGGCATTAGTTAAATGTCACGATATAGTTAACGAATTAAATATGTTTATTTATGGACACGTTAGACAATTGTTAAAATATTGTGTCGACAATTTTCCACAAAACACTGTGAATTTAAATTATAGGTTATTTTGTACCAATAATTACATAACTTTATTGTATCCCTAGAAGTGCCAAACTTTAACAAGTTAATGTATTTGATGATTACATTTTTTACTTTTGTCCCTAAAATGTGTTATAGCAGCAAATATGCATATATATGTTTATTGTGACAGTTTGAAATTTTCGGTACAAAAACACATTTCATTTGGCCAGTAAAGGAGCTTTGTTTTTTTCGGAGAGATGTTACACTTTGTGATATATTTTGCATGGAAAAATGCACCAAATCATTCCACTCTGCATACATGTACGATTATATGATGATCTTCAAGCCTGGAAAATTGTAAAATAATCTAAAATACCTGATCTGAGAAAATTGAATTTAAACAGAAAATGATTCATTACTACCGATGATTCTATAGAACCCCATGCACTGTAAATGTAAAGGTCAAAGATAATGAAGCTATGCAATTAGTTATCGCCTATTTAAAAAATATTCTAAGGAAACTATTAAAAATAAGTGACATATTGGCAAATATGAACATAATCAATGTGAAGAACGTTAAAGGCATTGTTAAGTTGTATTGCCTTTACTTTTTTCTTTAGTTTTTGTAGTGACATTGACAAATTACATGTTCTAGTTTAAAATTAGATAAACGATAAGGCACTATCAATTTTCTCCATTCCGAATATTTGGTTGGTTAATGGAAACACGTAAATAAATACTGATAAGGGAGATCCTTTGTACATGTTGGAATCAACACACACGTACATCCAAGAGAATAATGTAGCCGAATCGGTTTTATTGAGTCTGTTCATGAGAGGTAATGTAAGACGCAACACCTCGCACGCCCACTAGCATGGAATTACCCCCAGTGGCCTACTTTGCCACTGACCGTTCCAAGGCGGTAGCCCTATTGTCAACCCTTTTGTGTTTGTGATGTCGTTTGCATTTATTATTGCCTTTGCCTTCTTGTTTGTCTGTTTGCGTGTTTGCTTCTGTGTTTTGTGGTTGACTGGCCTCCTTGAATGCTACTTTCCCCGTCCGATCTTTTTCTATTTCTTTAAGCGATATTCTACTTCAAATCTCGTTGATCCCAAAGGACCAGTAAACACATTGATTTGATCGCCATATCGCAGTTGATTACCTTGCGTGATCGAAACAGATTTACAGTTTGCCATACTTTTCACCAGAAAAGTCACGTACGCCATGCACACTATGTCTTTGATGTCCAGACAACCACGCCTTTGGTCCATGATTAATCCACATTGCTTAGTACAGGTCTACCCAGGAAGCCATCAAGAGTGATTAATCTAAGTTGCAATAATTTGTTTCGCAATCGATGTAAAATAAATATGTTTCAACTAAACTCAAATTAAAATGTGATTGATTTACATGTAACCAGTGTAAAAGTATAAATGATACTGGATCGAGACACCCATTTCAAATACTTCAAGATTGGTGTGTGTACCTTTAATTACGCATTGTGTAAACATCTGAGAAGATCGAAAACGGTGACGACATGAATTCTATTTTTAATGAAGTGCCGCCCCTTTGAGCTATTTACATCCTGGTCACGTAGGCAATATAACCGAGATAACATGCAATATAATGTTCTTCGTTTGAAGAATGAATTAGAAGTAAATTAATTTCCCTTGAATCATGTTGAGTCTCCGCTAGGTGTAGCGATGTGATTTGCACGAGTTTTCTCGTGCAATAATTGAGCGGCAATTCATTCAGCTTTGGGACAACGACCGACTAACACGTTTAGTTTTCACGACGATATTTTGTCATGGATGAGAACGTACACGTGGTGGGGAACAACGGCACAGAGGTTCAAAACCAGTTATATGAAGTTCTGGGGGATTAAGAAGCCAACGAGCGGAGGTTAAAGCTTGAAAGGACGAGTTACAGGGCAGTACTTTTAACGTCGCCGCAGAAGTGAACAAGTTGATATCTGACCAGGAGCTTGTATGGAAATACCAAGGTAATAAAATTCAGTTTGACTTTAACACCGATATAGAACAGTCGGCAAAGCAGGCGGCCTGGTCAATTGAGCACGGAAAGACAGGGTACTGCCACGAAGTATTAAAAGATCTGTCCGAGAATTTGAGAAAACGTAACAAGCTTATAAGAATCGCCGACTCGTCTGCTGGGGGCTGGGACACTGTAAAGCTATACGAAGCTAATCCAATAGCCAGCGACAGCGAGGATGAATCCAAGATTTACAAGGCGGAAACCCGGATGCTTAAACGTAAACGCTCCAGTTCTAGGGGTAAGACTGCTACAGCCACAGCTGTTCGTCCAGGTGTGTCTGCTTCTTCTTATCTACCTTCTAAGCCATGGGGCTCACCTTCAATACCACCTAGATCTACTATGCAGCAGTCATATTATAGGCCGCGTTCATTTCGAGGCTCTTATGGATCGCCAGGCACCCAAAGTCACACATACTGTGGGATCGGATCAGGGGCATGTTTCGCCTGTGGCGGGTTTGATCACTACCGAAGAGACTGTCCGTCCGTCCAACATACGACAACCAGGAACCAGTCGTCGACAAGCAAATGAGTTGACAGAGAGAGACTGTTAAAAAGATGAGTATTGTTTCAACTTTGACAGATTTACTCACAATTATTACGAGTACGAGCAGGGTCAAAAGCAAATAATTGTCAGTGGTAGATTGAAGCAGCATATTGAATTCTGGCGCCGTATAGGGGCGAATGATTCCATTTTAGATGTAATTGATTCGGGTTACAAAATTCTATTTTTCACTATACCAAAAAGTAATTTTAATCCTAATAATCGTTCTGCTATCAAAGAATATGATTTTGTGACAACAGCCATTCAGGATTTGTTAGACCGAGCGTTAATCCGTTTAAAGCACCCTTTGTTGTAAACCCTTTGTCTGTGTCAGAGCAAAGTAATAGTAAGAAAAGACTCATACTTGATCTAAGGGCTGTGAATCAGCTGTTTTGAAACAGTCTGTCAAATATGAAGACTTGAGGATGGTTCTATCATTTTTGCAGAAAGGTAACTTTATGATAAATTTTGACCTTACCAGTGCATATCATTTTATTAAAATGTTCAGGCTACATACTGAGTTTTTAGGGTTTTCATGGATTGATAAGGACGGGAATAGGATTTATTATAAATTGTTGGTACTCCCCTTTGGGTTATCTAGCGCTTGCTATATTTTTTCAAAGTTAACGCGCCCTTTGGTTGCTAAATGGAGAGGAGAAGAAAAACTAATTTTAATGTTTCTAGACGATGGGTTTGGTTGTGCACACGATAAAGATAGAGCAAAAAATGTGGGAAAAAATATTAAAAATGAATTGCTTTTGTCAGGATTTATTCCCAATGCAGGACAATTTATATGGGTACCGGTACATAATTTTGCAGTTTTTAGGCGGTATTTTGAATTCATTAGGTGTTATTGTTATTTCCGATCACAGAATGAGTAAGGTCAAAAATACTATGTCTAATCTATTGCACGAGATAAAAGTGCACAGGCGAGTACCTGTACGTCAGGTGGCCAGTTTAGTGGGTCAGATTATTTCAATGTCTATTGTTATAGGTTACGTGACACAGATAATGGCTCGCTACCTGAGTTTAGATATATTGAACGCTTACAACTGGAATTCATTCATAACGCGTTCAAGTGAGAGCATTAGCCAAATTGAATTTTGGAATATATGAATGTAAAATACATATTTCAGTCGCATAAGTGTTCAAGGATTGTGTAATCCGATGCTAGTTCTACTGGTTATGGTGATTATGCGGTAAATTCCATTAACTTGGAGGGAATTAATGGCTATTTTCACAGTTTTAAGCTTTCTGTCTCTCTGGTTCTCAGATAATCAAGGGGTAACATCTGTAGTGAAGGCTCTTTGAACAGAGAGTTACAGGATATAGCCGTAAATATATTCAGACTATGTATTTCAAAATATATTTACCTTGAAATGGAATGGATACCAAGATCTGAAAATGATAGGGCTGATTATGCGTCCAGAATTATAGACAAAGATGATTGGGGGATATCCTGTTATATACTGCTGTTAATACAGAGCAGATTTGGCTATTTAAAAGTTGACTGGCTTGCGTCAGAAGATGATGCTAAGTTAAGTTCTTTAGGCGTTGATGCATTTACGAGAGGTGTTCAACTTATAAATGAACACTTTTGTTTAAGATGGTTTTTTTCAGCGGAAGTGATTGTCATAAAAAATACGTGATTTAATGATGTGAAACTCATTTAGAACGTATGCATTTAAAAATAATATCCAATTTCACTCGGTTCTTTTTAAATTACATTTTGAATAAGGTGTACTAATTTTTTCTAATTTTAAACCTATATGTTGCTGTTGCCGTGGAGTTTTACCTTAAACCAAATAATTGCACTAAATGCATATCATAATTGTTCAAACCTGTGTTTATAATTTAAATATGATCGTATGTTTTATTTTAAGACAAAAATATAGATGCTGAATTAAAAGCTCGACCTTTTATCGCAATATTAAAACATTGACAGATAATAGGAAAATTTGCTCCTATGTTAGTGATAATTTTATAAATTAACCAAAATAACTATTTTAATCATATTTTGTGATATAAAAACATGAACAGTTATTGTTGATGTATATCATATATGTATATCATATACCTTAATCTTTGGTAAAAAAATATGTTATTTTTATCATTATTTGCAAATGTGTGTGTTTTGATCCTAAATTTTAAGTTATATATGTTTCTATCTTTTCTTTTGAGAAACTTATGAAACTTGTTTTTATTACAGATGAAGTCACAAAAATGCCTGCAGTTAATGTTTTGAACTAGAAGCTATAGTAAATTTAGTCATTTTCATAGTTGAATTTCATGTTAATTTTCGCTAAAATCTTGAAAATAGACAAATTAAATAAAACACATAAATACACTTTTCTACGTTCAGGCATGGACATATCGGATTACTATAACCTTTAACGATATTTTAAAATTATTTGTGTTAAAATTTGTATTGCAGTTATTTTTATAATTGACGATTTTTGCTTCAAAATGTCATTCTCTACCCATTTTCAAAAATGCGGATGCGGCAACATTAGGAAGCACATAATAGTGCATGTCATAATGTTTCATATCGAAGGATTCATTAGACTTGACATTACAATCAACATATTCGGCGAGTTTAAATTCGGTCACGTGCAAATATAATTGAAGAAGGAGAAAAGCCAAGTAATTTTTTCTGTAATTTAGAATCCCATAATTTCACTAGTAAAATTATCCCAAAAATTGAAAGAGAAGATGGAACTATTATAACTGATCAATTTAAAATTTTGGATGAAACAAAATCATTTTATGAAAACTTGTATTCCAACAAGGACTCAGAATTAATAAGTACCAACCCTTAATGAACAAGAATCAAAATCTCTGGATGGCTTTCTAACATATGAAGAAGCATCACGTTCTCTATCATCCATGCATAATAACCGTTCACCCGGAACAGATGGCTTTGGAGCAGACTTCTTTAAAGTGTTTTGGAAAGAAATAGGTCATTTTATTGTTCGAGCTATCAATTATGGTTACACAAAAGGGGAACTTTCAATAACTCAGACAGAAGGAGTCATAACTTGTATTCCAAAAGATAACAAGACAAGACAATTTTTAAAAAACTACAGACCCATATCTCTACTCAATTGTGCCTATAAAATAGCATCAGGAGCCATAGCATACAGACTTAAAGCTGTATTACCTAAACTTATTAATGATAGTCAAACTGGTTTTATTGCAGGGAGATGTCTTGGTGAAAATACTCGTTTAATATAGGATATCATGCAATTCACAGAAGAGCAAGATATAGCAGGTCTTCTTTTGTTGGTTGACTTTGAAAAGGCATTTGACTCTTTATCATGGTCTTTTATCTATAAAGTTTTGACGTATTTTAAATTTGGTAACTCACTTATATCATGGATTAGATTATTTTACCATAAAGCAAAACTAGCTGTTAACCTCGGAGGGCATTTATCCTCATTTTTTCAATCGGTAGAGGCTGCCGTCAGGTTGATCCGATCTCGCCGTATATCTTTATTTTATGTGCAGAAATACTAGCAATAATGATTAAAAATAATACAAAAATTAAAGGAATAACCATTAACAACAAGGAACATAAATTATCACAATATGCCGATGACACATTCTTCTGGATGGAACGGATATTTCTTTAAATGAAACACTTCATGTACTATCTTATTATGCAGAAATTTCAGGCCCTAAAGTAAATTTCGACAAAACTGAAGTTGTTTGGATAGGAAAAAAAAAAATTTAGTTCAGAAACAATTAAAACACGATGGAAATTATCATGGGGAAAAGATGAATTTAGACTTTTAGGAATTAATTTTCATGTAGACTTAAAGAAAATGATTGACATAAATTATAATCATAAAATACTAACAATAAAAAATCACATTAAGCTTTGGAAACGTAGGTACCTAACTCCTCTTGGAAAAATAACAGTCATTAAAACTTTATTAATACCAAAACTTAATCACTTATTTATGTCTTTCCCCAACCCAAATGAGTCGACGATTAAACTTATCAACAGAATTTTATATGAATTTTTGTGGGAAGGTCCAGCAAAAATCAAACAAGCTGTCGTAATCAAACAATATTCTGAAGGTGGTTTAAATATGACCAACTTGCAAGCTTTTATCTTTGGGCTAAAAGCATCATGGATAAAACGACTCATTAGCAATACAAGTAGTAGTGGGTGGCACCATATAGTCATTAACACTGTCAATATTAAAAACTTATGTTGTTTTGGAAAGAGGTACATACAGCAAACATTAGTTACAATGAAAAACATGTTCTGGAGAGATGTTTTAAAGGCTTTTTATAATATCATAGAAAATAATACTATATCAACAAATCAACATTTTCTGGCAAGTCCACTATATTATAATACAAACTTGGTTATAGGAGGTAAAACCTTCTTTATGAAAGAATGGTATGACAAGGGAATTTATCTTATAAATGACCTTTTTAACACTGATGGACATTTGTATTCCTTGGATGAATTTAGTACCTTATATAAACTTAAAACAAATTTCATGACTTTCAATGGAATTATAGCATCAATTAAATTCATGGCAGGTAACAAATAGATAACATACAGGGACATAACTCAGAAATTATTCGAACCAACACTGCCATTAAATATCACACCATTCTTAAAAACAACAAAAGGAAGTAAAGAATTTTACTATATACTTAATAAAAGTACAGAACAACCTTCTTCTAAACTTAAATGGGAACAAAATTATAACATAGAGCAAGAAACATGGAAGGAAATTTATATGGCACCTTTCAAATCAACCTCTAGTTCTACATTACAGTGGTTTCAACTTAGAATTATCCATAGAATTTTACCTACAAAAAAATACTTGCATACCATAAATGCAATAGATAGCCCTCTATGTCACACCTGTCACCAGGAAGAAACATTGGTCCATTTGTTATGGTCTTGTCCTGATACACAGAACTTTTTACATCAAGTAAATAATTGGTTATACACTAAAAGTGTTTTAATTCCATTTACTGAGGAGTTATTTATTTTTAACATTGGAAATAATATGTCTACAGCTGATCTCAGTGTAATACTTGAAATCAAGTACTATATATTTTCTTCTAAACGCCTAAATACACCACTCTCTATAGCAGCCTTCAAAAACAGACTTGTGTACTGTTATAAAACACTTAAAGAAATAGCCATTATGAACAACAATCTAGAATCTTTCTACCAAAACTGGCAAAAAAACAAAGATATTTTCGAACCTTCCTAAAATTAACTTATTACAAAATGAGTTTTTGTAAAATTTTGTAATTCACTGTATGACATATTCACCAAATAATGGGATAAAAGGTAATACTATCTGAATAAAATGTGTTTACATAGGCCAATTTAGCTGAACCAAGACTGCATCACTTTTAAAGTTGATATCATTTTAATCAATGCTCATACGTTTCCTGTTGTGAGGGGCTGCATGGGGGTTAGCATACAGAGTAAGAAAACTTAGATCTTCACTAAAAAAATTTCTATTGTTTAACATGCTAAAATACTTCCCCTTAATAATAAAAATATTAACTGCATCTATTGCAACATGTAGTATAACTATTTGTTTACATTTAATTAATAATGATAATATGCTTGTACTTTGTGCTCATATGAATCTGCATGAATTATTAAGATATAACATTATATTTGTAAGGTGTGCGGTGGGATGGTCCTCCCCGACCCATCACACACCTATTTACGGGGAGAATACACGGGTCACCCAAGTGGTGATCGAAAAAACAACAACAAAAAACAAAACATATTCGGCGAGAATTTCAAGATAGTTGATTCAGTTACACAAATATAAGTTGAACACCTCTCGTATATAGAAAAGAGATGCCCCCAATGTTGTCATTCATTAACAGCAGTTAAAGAGTATCTACATTTGCTGAATGTACATTTTTCTCTAGAGCCATTGTTTAGTTTTACTGTCGGACATCCATTTCACGCTTGCTTAAAACCTTGCCTGCATTTCTATCATGTTATATTGTTGTCAGTTACGGAACAATAGTTTATAGAAAATATAGACACATTGTTCGTACAGTCAGATGGGGAACAGAATATGAATTATTTGTACCACCCATTACTGTAGTAAATAGAGTTCTCGGTAAAATGAGGGTCGATAAATCTGTGGGAGTTTTGGTGATTCCATGTTGGAAGTCTGCAACATATTGACCAATCATTTGTCCAAATGGGAATTTTATCTGAGGTAAATCTTACAGGTAACGTTGTACGAGTTGTTCCCCTTCACATAAGTGGGATTGAATTGACAGCAGTGTCTGATTGCGACAGATTATTAATATATTTTAAGGACAGCATTGTCATGAAAGGCTACATAGCCACAGGCAGCTTAGTTGGAAAGATTTTTGTTGGATAATGCATAAGGCGGCATCGCCATGATTATGCAGAAGGGCATTTAAAATAATGAAAGAAATAGTATTTTAATCTCTGAATTGTGTTTGTTGCTCTCAAAGGATCACCTTTATCAGTATTTATTTGGATATGAATCGGTTACAGCATTGTGCGTTGTCACTTTAACAGTTTACTACGCAATACTTTAGGCATGCGCAAGCCGATATAACTAATTAGATTTATAACAATGTATAAGTATATTATGTTTATGAAGTATACTAATACAAGATTTTGTGTACACATCTTTTTTTCCAGAGTCAAAAAGACGAAATAGACGAATTGCCGGAAGTTTTGGCGGGTAAAGCCCCGGACGTTTTACAGAAATCGAGAGCGGAAAATACCAGCCGTAAATATGAGTATGCATTTTTGAGATGGAAAAAATGGGCATTACATAATAGAGACATTTTCCCTGCCAAGGCTTTCCCGGTTGCGATTTATCTTTCGTCGTTAATTCAGACTGCAGTTTCTCTTAGTCCTGTTATTGCTGCTTTCTATGGAATTAAATGGTTTCATGATATTTTGGTTTAAATTCCCCTACCGATTCCAAAATTGTTTCAAATGTCATTGAATCGGCCAAGAGAATTCTGACTAAACCTACTGTTAAAAAAGAACCCATTCTGGGTTTATGCGTAGTTCCGAGTTATTGAATATTAGGATTTCTGACAGTAAATTTGATCAGTCTTTCATATCAGTTTTCATAGAAAGCAGTAAAACGGACAAATATAGAGACGGTTCGTAGATAATGATAGCGAAAACTGGGACGTGTCTTTGTCCCGTTATGAATGTAATAAAATTCATTAGCTGGACTGGGTTAGTGAATGATGACTTTCCCCGGGGCTAGAGGGCGTGAGCGGTAGCTAGCATATTTCACTACCGCTCATGAACAGTCTCAGTCAAACCGAGACTGCAATATTTCGTATGTGTCGTGCTTGGCCGTTTCCACAGGTCCATTATCATACTCTTTTTTCTATTCTGCAATTTAAGTAAAACGGGAAAGGGATATATATACTGAAAGGAAAAAGAAACGCAGGGTGCGTATTTCCGCTATATATGGTATGTTTAATAAGCTACTGCTAATCGAATGGTACAGGGCGACATTAGACCTGTCCTTTTAGAAAGAAGGTTTAAACAGCACTGAACACACCAATGGTTACCCCTTTAAAGTTTCGTTATCGTCAGAATGCGCATTTTGCTCAAGCCGGTGAGCAAACTTAGGCTTTAAGTTTTGCAATCACTTAACATTAAATACAGTACTGAACTGGCTCATTTTTTCAAAAAGGAACTTCAGCATTTATGAATTTCTTGTTACAAGGTGTACTGTGATTAAAACGTCTACAACATCACAGTTGTGTCCTTTCTCTAACTAACTGCACTTTTTTTTTTTTACAAAACATCTTGGGATTTCCTTGGAATATATATGGAATTAAGTGTGCAGTATATGCAATATATAGCGGAAATACGCACCCTGCGTTTCTTTTTCCTTTCAGTATAGTTAGAAAATAGTTCGCTGTCGAAGCATGCAAATAGAGCCGATTCTATTTCGCTTGACCTAAAGGAATCTAGATGGATAGAAGAAAATGAACGGTTCACAATAAAGTGGTTTTCTGGACCCCACATACCCCGAAGACATCATTGACAACATAAACAGCGATAGTAACAGTGTTGCCGAAGACGATACGGAAGATATGGCAACATCCGTTGAATAAGACGTAGAGGAAGATGACAATGTTGATTAGACAGTACTGGGTATGACGTGTAGTTTACAGAAATTTACATTGACGTTTTTCGTCTAGCTATTGGGAAGCTTGTGTTATCAAAAGTTGTAAAAACACATTTGTATTTAGTAGTCAAATTTTATTTTCAGTATTTGTAGATGTACAATCAAAGGTATTCAGCTTTACTTTGATGCCATCTTTGACTTGTATACCAATAGCATGCGTATATTTTGTCATATATGTGTACTTAATTGAACTTGTTGACATCATGAACCTTTTAATATACCAAATATTAAGTTTGACAACTAACAGTCCATACTTTTTTTTATATACAATATCATTTATTGTTATCTCTTATAAATAACAAGTTTGTCAGTGGTACAAGTAATTGTATTCCCATTTAATGAGTTCACTCATATTTTGACCCCGTGTCATATTAAAGTGATGTTTGGAAGTATGGGTCATATAACCACATTTAAGATATATTTACACGATATCAGCATATTATGTATTATCAATTAATATCATGAATTAATATAGAATATATACGCTGGAATACTTTTTTTTTTTATATAAATATAGGAAATATAAATATGGGAAAATGTGATTTTATTATAGTTTTTGCACTTAACATTTCGACCTTGTAAACCATTTTGATCTTGACTTTGAATATTTCTAAACTATTTTTTTAAATATCTTTGCCACATTTCCTATGCATTGATACCATTTTGAACACAATTAATGCTATAAGAAATATAGCATATACATAAACTTTCACCCTACCCCCCATTTTTCAGACCCTTATTTTCTTATCTCTATAGTCAGATAGTTGCTTTCAGTTGATTGTTTTTAACTTTGGGGCATTCTGACGCACTTAAGAAACAGGTTTTTCAATTCAGCATAAAATTTGAAGTAAGAAAACACCCAAAGACTTTTTGGCGTCTACCACTACAATAAACGTTCATGGGCTCTGGGTCTATAATGGGAGGACGTGTTGCCGTCGTCCGTTAATTTTTGCCTTGTGAACTCTTTAGCCCCTTCATTTTTCATGCGATCTTAACCTAACTTGGCCAGTCTTTATATCAATGGGAGCTCGGAAGAATTTGAAAACCTACTAGATCTGATTATTAACACCAGAGTTATTGCCCTTGAATTAACGAAACATGCTATAGTTTGCCTTGTGGACACTCTAGTCTCACTACTTAACCAAACTTTGCCAAAGACTTTATATCAATGAAAGCTCGGAAAAGTTTGAAAACCAGCCAGATCGGATTAGTTACAGCAGAGTTATTGCCCTTGAATTAACAAAAAATGCTATATTTTACCTTGTGATTTCTCTAGCACCTACATCTTTCATCCAATCCCAAACATACTTGTTCAGAAATCTTGGAGGAGTTCGTAAACCGCAAATATCGGATAATAAACACCAGAGTTATAGTCCTTGATTTAACGAAAAATACTATATTTAATACGATAGAGCCTTCATTTTTCATCCAATCGTTTTCAAACTTTACCAGATTGTTTATATCAATGAAAACTCGGATAAGTTCGAAAGACTATCTGCACCGAAGTTATGGCCCGTGATTTTCCGAAATATGCTATAATTTGGTCTCGTTAACACGATAGGGCCTTCATTTTCATCTGATCGTTTCAAAATTTACACTATGTTGATATCAATGAAAGCTCGCACCGGTTTGAAAACCAACCCGTTCGGACCAGTAACACCGGATTTGTGGCCCTTGATTTAGTTAAAATTGCTATATTTTGCCTCGTTAACGCGATAGGGCCTTCATTTTTCATCCGATCTTTTTCAAACTTTACATGAATGATATGCATGAAAGCTCGGACGAGTTAGAAAATCAGTCAGATCGGACCAATCACACAAAAGTTATGGCCTTTGATTTAGTTAAAACTGCTGTATTTTGCCTCGTTAAGATAATAGTGCCTTCATTTTTCATCCGATCTTTACCATACTTTATCAGATGGTTACTATCAATGAACTCTTTGACAAGTTTGAAAACCAACCAAATCGGATTAGTAACACCGGCGTTATGGTCCTTGATTTAGTTCAGAGATTCTGTATTTTGCCTCGTGAAGACGATAGGACCTTCATTTGGCCGGATTTCAGCGAAACTTTGAAGGGATTATCAGGACCAAGTCTACTTTTTTATATCGTCACTGTGTTCTGGTTTGTGATTTGGCGAAGTTATGGCCCTTTACAGGTTTTAATATACAAACTTTGTCTGGACTAGTTCTCATGAACACCTGTCTGGATTTCTACGAAACGTTTTAGGTATGATCAGTACCTGGCCTAGTTTTGCATATCGTCGCCGTGTTTCGGTATACTCGGTATACTCAGTCTAAATCATATGCGCCGCTTGCTTGTTTTCAAGACGAACGTCTAGAACAGACCTCCTGAACAAAGTTTGGTTTTTGCCGATACACTGATATCGTTTCACGACTGGCTGAGACAGGAATACTTGCTACCCAAGATATACAGAAAGATAATACATTTATTAATAAACAAAGATAAACAAAGATAAAGAAAAAGGGAAACTTCATTATTATATCGACGAATTAAATGCGGATGGTCAGAATTACGGTCACGAGCTTCCAGTCTTCACAAACGGTCAAGACGTTTGTATTAACAATCAAGCGTCGAAGATTATCAAGACTACGGTATGCTCAAAATCTTAACATTTTGTTAGCCGGAAGGCAACGACACAGAAAATAGTGCACTGTTGCTATGCAAACAATATGGCCGCAGCCACATGTGTTGAAATATAATTTGCGTGGACTGTTTGTTTTTAACAATGCAGATAGGTTTTATCACTGCTTTTATGTTAATAACCTATTGATTGAACAATCGGCTGAACATACTGACGTCATGTCGATATTTTCAAATTCATTACGGATATTCGGCAGGTGCCCTCCTGATTTTTCAGGACTTCATCCGCGGTGCGGTAATTCGGTGTACATATAATCCTAATACATTTAGGGATTCACGAACCTTTGGGTACCCTTTTAAAAATGTATAGAAATATAAAACACACATTTGAGGAAAGTTTGGTGCTTTCGTCCGGGTGTCTAGATTGGATCCTTAAACCTTGGTTTTGGTCCATGGCTATATATGCAAATCACCTGACCGGACTACTTTTTCTCCCATAATTCCCAGCGCCAAACACGAGTGATGATACTAGTATCGATCGAGGTCGAGAATGTCGGCTGAATGACATTGCAAAATTTGGATGATAACTTTGATTTTGAATGCAGATTTGTTTTGGCGGGAATCTCAGGCGCGATGACGAAACCAATATGGAAACCAATATAACGAAAATAGCAGATGCGTAGTACGGAGAATACCGAAAGTAGCAATGAATAGTTTAGTAACTAATCTAAAAGAGATTATCGCTCTATTATCAGTGTATGAAGGGTGTATATAACGACAAACGATAATGTATATAACGACAAACGATAATGTTTATTAATTTATTTATATCACATATTAGAGCAATTAGCATGCATGCATGAAACATATATATATTAGATGTAATTGGATAATAAATAGAATCCGTGTCGTACCGTACATCAGTTGTGTAACAGTTATCACAGATAAAGATGTAATAAAATGAACATTATTAAATAAATATTCGACATGGTGTCAATAACATGACCAAGAAATTAATGAGATTAAATAATGTAACAATACAAATTGGTAATTTAAAGGTGTGACAAACACTTAGGCAGATTTCAAGTGGCATTCATTCACAAATCTTAGTACAGCAGAATACATGACAAATCAGCAATATTGATACCAATAAATAGAGATTATTTAACTGCTGGGATCGATTATAGGGAAATCCTTCACGAGATGGTAGGCGTGTGGTACTTTTCACGAACGAGCGTCAGCGCGTGAGTGAAAAACAACACACGTCTACTATCGAGTAAAGGATTTCCATATAATTGATCACAACAGTTAAATAATCTATTTATTACATTTTTAATCAGATTATGTATGCTTTTAACCAGAATTATTCGCTTTATTTAGTGTTATCAGCGGATGGCTTCGACGTCACCAACGCGTTATTGACATCAACGTCGCAGTTAGTTATTTTTGTGTTCGGAGTTAGTTATTAATATTTACCGATTATAAATATTCTTTCACTGAGATAGCCCAGTCTTTCACTCATAGAAATGAATAATAAAGATTATCCTTGGCAAAAACTTCATGGCGGGGACTTCTTTATTTACACTGTACTGTTTTAATGGGATGACTGTAGGGTAAGTGTGAGGTTTGGTGCATCCTAGAACCGGTTTAAACCCCCAGTGGCCTACTTTGCCACTGACCGTTCCAAGGCGGTAGCCCTATTGTCAACCCTTTTGTGTTTGTGATGTTGTTCACTTTTATTATTACTTTTGCCTTCTTGTTTGTCTGTTTGCATGTTTGTTTCTGTGTTTTGTGGTTGACTGTCCTCCTTGAATGCTACTTTCCCTGTCCGATCTTTTTATATTTCTTTATAATCTATTGACACATTGACTGCAAAATATTGATTTTGGTGTAATTAAAAGTTTTTTAATGATTACATTCATTACAATCACATTTGAAAAGTAAATCATTTGATTACCATGATATTTAATTGAAACCTTTTATCACATTACATCATGCTAACTATCAAAGGCCGTTCATAAATTCGCGAGTAGAAGAGATTATATAACTATGTACACTGATATCTCTTTATCAAACCATACAATTATTTTCATCAAAGACTACATGTATTTTTTTTATTTTTTTATTATTTTTTTTATACTTATCCTAAATCAATGAACTGTGTTTTGTTTTATCCATATCGCCACCGAAAATGTCTTTGCAAATCAATCCAAATCAAACCAAATCAAATCAAATCATTTATTCACTCAGTTCATTACAGTAATGACAAATATAGTATACATATCATAAGGCTCAAACATGCATGTTACAATGTGTATTATTAAATAGCATATAATAATTATTAAGTGTAGATTGTTGGCATATTTGTAATATCGTATACAATCTACATTTTCAATCTCTAAATATTTGTTAAGTATAATATAAATAAACAATAGAATATTAAAGAACAAAACACTCAGTGCTTAGACAATTATTTTCCGTTTTCTTATTTGATTATATTCAAATGAGTTACATATGTATATATGTTGTATATAATACAGGTTAAAATAGCAATCGTTATGGTGAATGTTGTAATAAAGCAAAGGTAATAGTTGTCTGAATGGTAATTAGTTGTCTGAATGGTATTTTCATACAATGGTTTGCCGTTTATCTGATAAACAAATAAGAAAGTATCATTTGAGAAAGATTGAATAACTATTGTTCAATATTATAGTGTCGTACGGGAACAAATTAAAGGTTCATGTATACAGCATATATTTTAGATTTTAGAATGTGCTTACATCCCTTTAACTATTTCATTGCAGAGGACCCAACTTGCCCCTTCTGTGACAAGAGAGGGACCCCTAGGGCACATTCTGTCAGCATACAAGGTAGCACTGGCCCAGGGACGGAACAGGTGGCGACATGACAGAGTCCTACGACAGCTGGCAGATTCACTGGAGAAGGAGAGGGAAAAGATGCGTGCAGTTACTCCAAAGCAAACATACATCCCATTTGTTAAAGAAGGGCAGTCGGCAAAGGTCAGCAACCGGGCACGAGGTATCCTACACCAGGCTCAGACATGGGAGATGAAGGTGGACTTAGAACGAAAGCTAGTCTTCCCTGAAGTAGTCCATACCACACTACGGCCAGATGTAGTCATATGGTCAACCCAGACCAAAAAGCTGATTGCCATCGAGCTCGCAGTCCCGTGGGAAGAGAGGTGTGACGAGGCTCACGAACTCAAAGCTGGGAAGTACGCACAGTTAATGGAGGACTGTCGCAGCAAGGGATGGAGCGCCTGGCTGTTTCCTGTGGAGGTGGGATATAGAGGATTTCCAGCACAGTCAGTGTGTAATATGTTCACTGCTCTCGGAAGCACAGGCCGAGCTAGGAAGCAGGCAATTCAGGCAGTGAGCAGCGCTGCTGCTGAGAAAGCATCAAGCTGGCTGTGGCTCCGCAGAGAGGCCAAGAGCTGGTGCTAGCTACCAAAGAAGCTGTATCTACCGTAGAAGATGCCCACTGCTATTGGAATCACATGCCGGACTAGGGAGCAGGCCATCCAGGCAGTGAGCTGTGTCGCTGAGAAGGCATCAAGTTGGCTTTGGCTCCACGGAGAAGCCAAGAGCTGGTGCTAGCTACCAACATGCAGTGCCTGATCAGCACTGTAGCCCCGCCATACTAGAGTGTCTTGGGTTTTGAAAGGGGCGAAACATTTTACGATGTATGGACATCCAACTGATGATGTTGGTTAACATTGGTAGTTTTAGATCAGTACAGAGACTGTATTCTACAACAGCACACGTTCGACTTAAATACTACGCAAACCCGTTTTTTTTTCGGAATTTGATTTTGATCAATACTTTCTGAGCGGCACCGTCCTTCAGCACTTTAAGTGCTTTGATCATATGGAGTAAACATTGGGTATATTTGTACTCTTGCTAAAGAGTTATTCATTGTTGAAGGTTTCTGCTGTTTAGCGTTGACTCATTTGCTATATATTCATTAATTCTTAAGACAGTCAAACTCACTGATGGGATATAATATAATGTTTAATACAATTCAACCACAAGAAAACAAGAAGGTTGTTAAGGAATGAAACGTCGGAGTCCTGATTAAAAGTAAATGTAAAACTCGAACAGGACATGTTGCATTCGAGGACCACAGTCAACCACAAACACACGGAGAAACAAACAACAACTACAAAGATGAATAAAAGGCAAAATAGGACATCTCAAACATAACAGGGTTGGCAATACGGCTACCGCATTTGAACGGTCAGTGACAAGAAAAAGCCGCTGGGATTTTAAGCCAGATTCTAGGGTGCACCAAACCTCACTTTACAAGCTTCATTACGTTGTTCCCATGCTATTTAGAAGGAATGTTGTAAACATAATAATTACTCTACATAAGCAGTACAGACGTCAATCCCAAAAGTACGCAGCTATACTGAGCATTTAAAATAAGTACAACCAACGTGTTAGATCTAAATCTACTAAAATAAGTTCGGAACAATACAATAAATAATGTAAAGAATGACACTCCTATTTAAAAAGGAGAAAAATGATTCTATAGAAACCACAGCACCCAAACGCAATGGTTCCGTACTTCCACACTGTACCACCAACAAAGAGTTACTTAAATATACAATGAAAAGGACGATACACAATACAAAGTGTGATGAAGACATGGTTACCGACTTGAAATGGTCAGTAGGTAATATGGACAAGACAGTGTAAATAAAATTACGTCACGAGAAAAGAAAAATGATCCTACAGAAACAACGGCACCCAAACGCAATGGCACCGTTGATCCACACTGTACCACAAACAAAGAGCAATTCAAATATACAATGAAAAGGACGATACACAATACAAAGAATGATGAAGACATGTTACCGACTTGAAACGGTCAGTAGGTACCATGGACAAGAGAGTGTAAATAAAAGTACATCTCGACAAAAGGAAATCTCTAACAATCAAGTCTACGATACACGTACATAGTGTTGTAAAGATATATAATATACACATAATTAGAAACACCTCAGGATGTATCCAGAATTGTACTGAACAATCACAGCAGTTGGAGAAAAAAAAAATCCAGGGTACGACCAGAAAATCTGAGGGACGAAATGTAAAGAGCGGACATTTCAGAAGTTTTTTAAATATAAACCGATAGAGAAAGATAAACAAAGATAAGATTTTTTACTCGAAATTTGGACGTTAGACCCGGAGTCACTGACATAAACTATAAAATACACAAAGCCGTTTGGACGTATTCTCTCACAGATTTCAACGTTCATAAATTGGAACTGTCTTCCGAGGAATGGCAGCACAGAAAGCTTCAGGAATAGAACACATACATATAACGGGATGGGTCAAAATGAATAAGAAACCGCCTATCTCTCAGCCACGACACGGAAGAGGTGCTCGTTTATAATTTATTTAGTTTCTCTAGTAAGTATTTAATTATTTCTGGATATTAAAACATTGAATTATTAATACAAGAATTTCACCGAAGACATTTTTATTAACCACTAAATATTCCAATTCAAATGATATACGTTATGTTAGTATTGTCAAAAGTGGTCATGAAACTACTGAAAACCCTTTGTTTCAAACATACGCCACTAACGATAAGTGTCGTGTAAATTGTATGCATTGTTCACGCAAATCATATTGTTAGAGTAAACGGTTAAGACTGCCCAGAATGGTTTATTCTCTTGTTGCTCTGGCTTCTGCCAAGTCATCGAATACCTTCTTTGTGGCTTTCTAGGCTATTTTTTGTTTTTTGTATTTATATACACAGGAGCATCTTTGTCCCGTTTAATTTGGATGACAGAAGGGTAAGTGTGAGGTTTGCTGCACCCTAGAAACTGGTCTAAACCCCCAGCGGTCCTTTTTTGCCACTTACCGTTCCAAGGCGGTAGCCCTATTTTCAACCCATTTGTGTTTGTGATGTCTTATTTGGCCTTTTATTCATCTTTAAATTTGTTCTTTGTTTCTGTGACAGTGTGTGTTTGTGGTTGACTGTCGTCCTTGAATGCTGATTTTCCTGTTCGATTTTTATATCCATATTTCATAACTGTTTTATAGTTCGAAGGGACGATTGAAGCCTGGATACAACACTCACATTTTGACCCTTAACCCACTAGGCACGACTATAATAGCCTTTGCGTCCATTGTAAACCCAGATCAGCCTGGTGATTTCCCCAAAAACACCTTTTGTCACATAAATGGAGCGGTCATAATTCAAAGAAAGAATCGTCCATTATATATATGTAGCAGGTTAAGGGTTAATATACATGGACAATAGTTAGCCACAAAACAGTGATATTGTCTAGTAATTAGACTGTTCCAGGGTATACAAAACAAGACTGGCGAACATCAATGTTCTATAGAAGATCGTTTAGGGAACGCATGTGTAAGAAAAATACACTAAGCGTGACAATTTTAGCGTTCCAACTAAAATACAAAATCTTGATCATATGTAAGGAATAATGAGAAATGTTGTAAAATTACGAAAACAAAACTCAACCTAAACCGTTTTCATCGCCTGTTATAAGGTAGAATGTCAGTGAATCATGACAGGAGACTATACCGGTGACCAATATTTGTAAAACTGTTGTCTTTCTATTAGTCCTTCTCACAAATGTAAGCCTTCTCGTTTTCACAATATGAGTCACGAAGCTGACCATTAAATAGATGCGCCAAACCTACGCAATGTTTCTCACTGGGAGCTTCCGGCTGAGTAACATGCCAAAAGTCGTTGCCAATAGGCAGAGGGATACCGACGGACGACTTCCACTGGTTAACATCGTAGACGTCGGACGCATTGATGTGGTTCAGGTCAACCCAGTAGCCCATGGAGAAGTCTGTGATAAGAATATATTTATATATATATATGTAAAGATTAGCGAAGTAGAATACAAAATTATTGTATGAATTAAGAAATAAAGGAATTATATTTATGACGAGTTATACTAACATATTTATGTTTAGTTTGTTTTGTGTGTGTTTATTGTGGCATGAAGTTATCTCCTCATCTCATGTGTATATTATGCAACTTCGGTGCTTAGATAACTTGCATTTCAGTCCCACTAAACACATGTAATTTCAAAGAAAACAATCTGATTATGATAAGTTTATTTTCTCTTCGGCGTTTCTAACTCTGTGCCAAAGCACTAGACGGATAATGTGCAAGGCCAACTGGTTTCTGTACTATTGATTTTTATGAATATTGAGTTCTGCTCAACCCGGGGCTAGGGGGCGTGAACGGTAGCAAGCATATTTCACTACCGTCTCAATCAAACCGAGACTGCAATCTTTCGTATTTATCGTGTTTAGTCGTTTCCAAAGGTCCGCTCTCATACTCTTTTATATATAGCACAAGTATTGATGACTACAATGGTCGCATAACCTTTAACAGGAAGGTAACGTTGACAGTAATACTAGACACAAAGTATGCATTATCTTCGTTTAGGTTGAACATATACTGGCTTTCAGTTACCTGGGCAGGTGCTGACAATTTGCTTCAAGACGTCCATCTTGGCACTGGAAGTCAGCCTTACCAGATGGGCATGATCCGCCTCACAATTACTAAGGGCAACGGCTTGAGATACCTTCGGCACTGTGTACACACTTCGTAGAAAAAAATAATTTAACATTATATAAAATAATAAATACAGTGAAAAAATCCTAAAGGCCGCACGGTTGACCTTTCGTATCAAAAGTTAGTGTTATCTTGACAAAGATTTGCGTGAATGCTTTGTTTGTTGCAACTAACACGTGTTACTATAAATGCATCGTTTGTTATTGACATGAATGTCATTTCTTTATAGTTACTTCTTTTTCTTCGCTTCCATGGGTTTTGCGCACACTATGACATATACTTATGTGTTGACGTAATGTAAAACACCATTATTCATTCATTCATTCATTTCATGTGGCCTTAAAACACCATTAATTATTTACTCACTCACTCACTGACTCGAACTCACACTCACATTCGCAATCACACTCGCCCACTCACTCTCAATCACTCACTCATTTATTTGCTTGATCCAATTTTCTCCAATTTATATTTTTTTAAGCCTTAATCATAGTTTTAATTAGCTTTGGAGTTGTTTTTACTATATCCTGCAGTATCGATTCTATGTCTTAGGTATTGAGGTAGGGTTATTCACTCACACACTCTCTCTTTATAACTAATCCTAAATGTCTGAGTACAATTTTACCTTCATCCAACCAGCAATGTTCTATTATAAGTACTTTTGTTAACCTCCCTTGATCAAAATATCTCCATTTATTTTATTTGACTATTTTAGCCCTATTCATTGTTTTAAATAGCTTTGGAGTTGCTTTATACTGTATCCTGCAGTATCAAATTTAGGTTTTAGGTTTTGAGGTAGGGTTTGTGTTATCTTTTTCACATCTTCACTCTCTCTTCATAACTAAACTAAATGTCAGTGTACCGTTTTACCCCCATCCGACCAGATATATTCTTTTATTAGTATCACATTTGGCTCCAGAGTGTCTATTCAAAGTAACCAGTCCCCGCAACACTGCCAAACGATAATTTGTTTTTTTAAAGAGTTTTATTTCAACTGCCGTGTATTTAAGTGTTTTTTTATTTCGTATTTGTTATTTTCGTGTTTGTGTACCCCTGATGAAGACGTAAGCCGAAAGTGCTTGGGTTTTTATAAACTGTAACAGTGTAAAAATGTTTTTCCCCACCTATTATTTTATTCCAGCATTTTCGTATCCCCTCGGGGATTCAGTGCTTTTTGAAAGGTATTTTGTGGATGTATGTATTTTCTCACCACCCTTATATATATATGTATATATATTTATTAATAAAATATAAAAAAGAAGGAGAACGATACCCCCAATACAGGGTGTGGAATTGAACAAAAAAAAGAAGAAAGACAGAAAGTGTAACATGAGTTGTAATGAACCCCAAGCAATAGACATTAAAATCTATTTATAGTAACCAAGCTCGACGTCTGTCTGTTGCAAACAAACAAAACATTTATTGAAACCTTTGTCATATTAACGCGACCTTTTGCTTTCCGAGGTGAATCGAGCCGCCGCTAGGAGTTTCACTGTAGGAAGAGTGGCGGAGGTAGATGGTAGGACATCTGATTCGTTTTTCATCACTGACTTGTTCCTCATCTTTTCGCAAACACCGGAGAGCCATTGCATATTGTCCATCTGTCCTTCTTTCTTACCGTTCTCCCTTAACAATTTCGTTTCCGATCCAAGACCTCTAAGTTGTTTGTGATGCCAACATGAAACTTCAAAAATGCATACGGCATGGCTTTAGGGTAGGGTAGAATATCGCTTAAGCATCTTATAATTACCTCTCATGAACAGACTCAATAAAACCGAGTCTGCTACTTATCCCTCTTGTTTGTGTTTGTTGCTTCCAAGGGATCACATTTTCAATATTTGTAATGTTGCCGTCAGATAAGTGATTGTTTAGTTATTTACCTTGATGTAAATGTGTGTCGATGCTATTAAGAATGTTTATATAATGTTCAAGGTAGCCGCAGTTACGGAAAATAGATATACCCTTAAACAGTTGTCTTCTCAGAACTTTAGACGTTTTTTTTAGAAATAAAGCTATGATATCGATTTTTTTTAAATAAAGACTTTGGGAATACAATATTGCGTCGATGTTGCTCATTATCTAAATAGTTCATAATGCTATTTAATTAAACATTATTTCCAATTTTAAAACAGTTTAATGCATTTCTTACGGGAAGGAACTGAAATTATTTCTTCGACATAATCAGTAATACTATGTAACTGATGGTCGATTTGGCGCATTGTAGCAATTGTCTAATCCCGACAAAGCCGAGACTCTGGAGCTGCAATGTCATCTTATTTAAAGTGTAGCCCCATCACACCCGCCTACACACCCCTTTTTAGAAGGTAACAGTTATGTTATGTGCATGATAATCGAAAAAGTGCGCATCTTTTTGTCCTAAACTATATATTAAAAAAACAACAAGAAGCCACATTCATACGTATATATGAATAATGTTATGTAGACTATTTAAATCACATCATGTTTTATGTATACCTTAGTTTTCCTCCTGATGAAAAGCAAGCATATAATGGTATTTATTTTAACGTTGAACTATACTTCGATCGGAGGGTTTTAATTAAACTGCTATTCAATAGGCGATGCAAAGGAATATAAAGAGATAGAGTGCTTATATAATGTTAATCGATAATGTTCGATCAACTCCGGAACGCCTGAAAGGACGTTGAAAGAGAAAATGCGAACAATACCATCATCAGTCCTGACTCTTTTTCAGACGGTAAGGAAACACAAATCCATTTGAAAGACGTAATCCTTTCATAAATCAACACCATTTAATTATTTTACTGTCATCTGTAAACGTGTGTTTGTTTGAATGTTGTTTACGCCAGGTTTAGCACATGTTATGCCATATATGACGGTGGATTTATTTGTAGTAGAGGCAGACCATCTCATTTTTTCTGGTTATACTCTGTTTAACCGTATTATCATATTTGATAACTTCCATTAAATAACATTCATTCGAAAAAGAGCTTGCAAAACATACACCAACACTAAGCAGGAATAACAGTTGTTTACTTGTTTTCATTATTCAAACATCTCTACAAACACATTACTGGGGTTATTTATTCAGCTGTTTACACTGAAATATGCACATGCTCTCAATGTTTTTTTTTTTTAATTTTACTTTTATCTCTTGTTTGTGTTTGTTGCTTCCAAGGGATCCCATTTTCAGTAGTTATTATACAATTATGGACTTTTCAGCTGTTATACATGATGTGATATGCACCAAAAAAATCATTATTGACCGAGGCTTTACTTTTTAGCCAATGAAAACGCGTCTATTTATAGGTTATATAATAATCTAAGTTGTCATTATAATGAGTCTTTTAACTAAATCGTTCAAAAAAAAGCAATCGCATAATTAAAACTTCTCAATAAACATGATAAACAATTACTCGTAGTAGTGTTACACGAAAAGTAAATATAATATTTAATTCGATATTACAATCTTTCAACGGTAAACACTCATTTTGGGTAGTATAAAACTGGATTCACGAAATTTAAACTACCGCAAAAGTCTTGTATTCCCAATGAAAGATCAAACTATCGCATCCAATCCTTAAATGAAACTAAGAGGTAGATCGTCAGCTTACGTGTAGGTAAAGAGCGACCCGTCTGCCAGTTTGACCGTCCTATAAACCATGTCGTCATCCGGGCAAGTAAAACAGGGATACGGAGCTGAAAATGAATGAAACTAATTGCTAAAATACACGTCGGTCCATATGACACGTATTGTTTATATATAAAATGGTATGAGAGTAGAAACATGGAAATCGTCGAATACGATAAATACAAAAACGTTTGCAGTTTCGCTTTGATTGAGACTGTTCATGAGCGGTAGTGAATAGTGCTTGCTACCCTTCACGCCATCTAGACCCGGGTTGAGCAGAACTCAATATTTAAAATGCAAATAGTACATAAATTTGAGCCATTCCGAAAATGATATGCATATGACGGTAAACACGGAACGGCGTATGGTCCCGATTTCGAACAAAAGGCTTTGCCCTAAACGAAAAAAACAATGGGCAAAATAAACAAATCAGTATTAAGCTGGCGTATCACATTAACAGTCAAAAGACTAAATTAAAAATCAGGCAGCATATACTAAGGGTGATTAAACAATAGTCAGAACATTTAATGGCTGGAACCACCTATTCTAAATTCAAGTAAGAAGAAAACATTCTTACTGAGTGGGGAACATTGTAACCCCGATCAGCCTGCACATAGTGTGCATGTTGATCTGGGTCTACCGTGATAGTAACATCAATGTTTTGACTGTGTTAGCGAAAGGGTTAAATGTCATGAGAAAAATCATCCACTCACATTTCCCCCTGATGTAATATTGTGAAGACGGCATACTATTGAGTCCAGTGGTCATGTTTAGAACAAAATTGTGCAGCTGACAGACTGACGTGTTTCTGGCGTAGAAGAATGACAGGCACACACAATTCAGTCCACAAAGGAGTCCACACTCATGTATACTTCGGGCGTTTCTGACATCCGGTTGGTACCCGGATGGAGGCATTATGTCGTTAAATGCGCCATCTTTATACCAGCTAGTAAAGCTTGCTTGTTTACTGCTGACTGAAAAATATATTTGTTTGTAAATCAATACAATCAAAGAATATTGTTGTTTGTGTTTTTATTATTTTTCTAAAGCATCCATAACATATTCATGCAGAACATATAAACATATTTTAACATATTGATAGTAATTACAGATACTAGTATCATGCAAAATGTGACAAATAATTCAGACACTGTTTTCTACTCTAACCCATATGCACACTCAACATACAATTACAACAATACATCTAACTAATGTAACATGTCAATAGAAATAACAGTCTGGGACCTCACCTACGGGATAATATACTACTCAAATATGTAAAAATTGGATGTGGGACCATTTCGAAACCAATTAGATGGTAAATGTTCAGATTTTAAATAAGGTCTTTCAAAAGAACAGTCTGCAGCAAACTTTAACAAAATCCAGGCATCATTTCTTAGTAAGATATTATAACATTTGGTGAAAATGCAATGATCTGCCTAAACGATTCCACTATAGCTGTAATCAATTTAGTAAATATGTTGTTGGATAAATGTTCAAAATGTTCAGTCTACATCGATCAAGTCCTTGCCACAGTCACACAGATATTTGTAAGTACCATAATTATCAGATTGTATAATGGAAAGTATACACAATAATTCATCTGAGAGCTGACATACAGCCACTTTTAGTACCACTAGGAACTGACCTGCATCGAAAATGTAATGAGTCATGCTCCAATTTAGGCTATACCTGATAGACTATATGATTAAGTCAGCGAAGTCGGAAATGTTAATATTCATATGTGATACATTCATATTTTAAAATAATTTATATTCAGAACACGGGTATGTCTCGTGCGCCATGAAGGGACTGTCTTGTAAGTGTGTAAGTGACAGAGATAATTACCAAACTGCAAATATGGAAACAATAACAAATAGTCCATACCCTGTTGGACATGGATGGTACATTAATTCCATCGGTGATCTAGAAATTGATTTGATGGAGGGTCAAGGAAATCGCGATGCTGTATTGAAATTGCTGACGAGTTTGGAAAATGGTTTAAAATGCTCAGATATGTGCAAGATGATCATCAGTGATAATATATCACAACATGATGAGCAAGATGAGGTAGCTGTAGAAATCGATCTAAATGAGTCATACGGGGGGAAAACATGATTAAGAGAATGCATACTGTTGACATTTATTGAACTGTTTTCACATACTTTTTGCAAAGAAACAACAAATCTCTTCTTTATATCATAAAAACAATACAATTTTGTTTTATTTAATAACTTGACATAAACTGAAGATACGGTTACTCCAGAAACCACAGCAACCACAAGCAATGGCACCGTATCGCAAACTATACTGAAAGGAAAAAAAAGAAACGCATAATCAAAACAATTGCCTATACTACGCTATTAAATACACATAATTTCACGTAATATTCCAGATATATCTCAACGTACAAAAAGGGGCTACAGCTAATTACAGAAAAGACAACTCTGTCATGTAGCAGGCCTTTTAATCAAAGTGTACATTGTTACACGAAATTCATTAATGTTGAAGTTTCGCTTGAAAACGTCAAGCGATTTCAGTATTGTGCTTAATGTTAAGAGATTACAACGTTTAAAGCCTAAATTTGCTCAGCTGCTTGAGGCAAATGCGCATTCTGCCGATAGTGAAACTTAAGTTTGATTATATGGTTTCAACAAAAGAAGTGAATCAATTAAAGTTACATTGAATCATTAATAAATATAATACATATGAATTAATTCATCTTTGACTGGATGATTTATTAAAAACATACTTTTGGCGATAATGGCCGCCCATACAGTAGCATAATAAACATACAATATATAGCGGAAATACCCATTATGCGTTTCTTTTTCCTTTCAGTATAAATCACATGAGCAACTGTACTAGTCAATAACAATGACAATACACAACATAAAGAGTGGCAAAACTTGGAATAGACAGCTTTATTTTATGATAATCAATGAAATACTGTGTTTTATAAGTGAAATAAAAGTGCTATTCCACACTGTGGAATATAGAGTTTTATTTCCACAGTAGCTGCCGGGACAACTTTTTTAATGTACAACCAACACAAATGCATGCACAGTAACGGTAACACGGATCACAATATATTCCTACTGTTATACTGTTCAATCCACTGTTTATTTAATTACTTTCTTTCTGTGACGTTAATGGTTTCAAAAAAGTGACGTCATGTAATGTTTCGTTACGTCATCGTGACTATGAAAGAAGCGTGTGTAAAACGGTTTAGTTACTGAAATTGCTTAAATAATTGTTTGTAAAATCATAAAATAAAAAGAAAATGTGTTGTTTTGTCGTAAATAACATATGTTATTTCATCTCGAAGTGAGAAAACTTTTATATATTCACTCATGCTTCGCATTCGTGAACGTATAAAGTTTTCTCACTTCTCAATGAAATAACATATGTTATTCACTCCAAAACAACAAATATCCTCTATTTACTTTAAACATATTGTATTACTTTTCTTCTATATACAAAGGCCCTTCCCAACCGTATTGTAATTAACAGTTAACAAGATGGCAATACAATTAACATAAATTATTCAAATAAACTTTTCGGCGAACAAAAAAAGAAAAAAAGGAGAGGAGTTAATAGAGTTAATAAAGTTCCAGGACATATTAAACACAATGTCATAATAGTGTATAAACTCTCAAATTTTAATAAGAAAGCACAATATCTTATTAAAAAATAATTTCATGAAATTTAGGTAAAATTTCTAAATAAAAAAAGCGAGACAAACCAAAACTTCAGACCAGGTAAATGTTTACATGCTCAAATAATATTTACCATGACTGTTCACCATTCATTACAAAATACTACAGAAATTCTCCAGCAATGTTCCAAAAAGACATTTTAATCCCATATCTCCAGCAATGTTCCAAAAAAGACATTTTAATCCCATACACGGTGGATAACGTGTTTTTTTAAAGCATGTAATTTAAAACAATTTGCTTTTTTTTTCTCACAATTACTGTTTTAAAAGAATATCCTGCGTATACTTTGTTATTGTCTTAACATATTGTTAATTATATTGTTAATGACCGCTGGAACACACATGCTCAATATCTGTTCAGTGTGATTTACCATGTTATTTCCTTGCTAACCTTATTTTATCAATATATAATTCACGTGCTTTAAAACGAGCCTTACTTAATCGTCATAGCATTTTCAACACTTTTGTCATGTCAATTACTTCCCCGACATATCAGCCATCATGAATATGAATTTTACAAATAGGCTTCTGTAAAAAAACGAATATGCTTTCAAAAGGCATTACATAGTTTAAGTTGTCCTACCTAATTGAACAAATCCAATAAAAGCAACCAAAGCTTTTAAACACATGGCGCGTTCTTTTAATGCGCTACCAACCATCCATCGCAATGTCCGCTCTGGAAATGAAGTAAGGCAGGCTTCTTTACTATAATTCTATATCATATTGACTAACACTTGATATTTGCTTAAAGCCACTGCAGGCACTTTTGGATGATGAAGGCATGCGTAAAATGTTAATACAATTTTATATAAAACGTAAGCGACGTTCACAATTAACACTTTCGCCGTCAAATTTCAAATGTCGTCTACAATTTAAATTCAAACCTTTCGGTGATATTTTGTTATATAAAGTGGTATGGAACACATTCTTACTGAGTGGCCAAGCGTGTAAACACTACGCAGCCTGCACACGGTGTTCAGGTTGATCATGGTTTACATATGTAGTAAAAAGCAATGTCTTCGACTGTGGTAGCGAAAGAGTTAAGGAGAAAATGCATACATTTATATTCTTACGTTTTTTAATTTTAACAACTACGCCCTATTAAAGCAGTTTATATGTCAAGAACTAGTATTTACTAAAACCGAATAAATATTTGCATACAATACTTATCCAGAAATCGTATTAATACTTACATACACTACAGATAAAGCAATCGTATTCCGTAAACACAATTAATGTTTACATGCAGTACATACTAGTCAAATGTCCTAAGTACCCGGGACCGTGTCTGCTAGCATGAAACAGTATGAAAATAAATCTGACAGCCGGCCTGGAGTTAACTTCTCCAGAAATTCAGGGACGAATTTCAATCTGGTGGAGGTGTATGTAACCGGGTACAGGTATATGGTGAAATATCGATTCCTAACCGTGTGTCCTCGATAGCTCAGTGGTTAGAGCCCTGGTACGGTAAACCAGAGACCCTGGGTTGGAGTCCCGGTTGAGGAACGATTTTTCACCAGCTGTTATATTTCTAAGAATGTTCTCATTGTGTTGTGCATTTCTTGATAAACTTGATAAACTGTTGTATTTCTATAGAATAAAGTATTACAAAACGAAGCAAGTCGCCTGCTCTGATCGCAGGAACAAATTTAAAATCTTACAAATCGACGTGTTTTCTTAGAAATAAATTATAAGCATTATACAATTGAGTACTTAATAAGTGTGAAGCATTATACAATTGAGTACTTAGAGAGTGTGTTAAGTATATAATATAATAACGGGCTTCCAATTATCCCCTGTTACATGTGAAACGGTTGTCACATTACAAACCATGCGTGTTGACGGTGTACAAATCTGTAAAGCATCTTTTTTTAATATGATAATTATTTAGATTTATTGCATACAAGGCGCGATCGCAGTGTTTTAACCAGTCCGCTCTTAGTTTAAGGATCGAAACAGGAAGGTATTCTCGCGAAAGACAAGAAAGGAATGAAAGGATTTGTCAAATATGTAACACTAAAGATAGTGAGGTCGAGTTCCATGTTACCTTAATATGCCCTGCTTATAATTCAATCAGAAGTAAATATATCAAACGATATTACATACAAAGGCCCATGCATGTTTAGGTTTATGCTCTCCTTCAGTCATCAAACAAAGAAGAAGTTATTAATTTTAGCTAATACATTTCAGAAGCATTCTCTTTAAGACGTACCATGATAAATACATAACTTATAAGCTCGCTACCCTCACGATGTAAAAGTCGTTCTATTGTACTGCATTATAATTTTCCTATTTGTGTGTGTGTGTGTGTGTGTGTGCGTGTGTGTGTGTGTTTGTTTTTGTTTTTTTTCATTCGTGTTATCTGTATTTTTTCACACAATATTTTATAAATAGGTGAAATTGTACTAATCTGGTCAATGTGTTTAAATTATATTTGTAAATCTGTATTTCTATGATTAAATACTATGTAATAGTTTAATTCAATACAATTTCTTCTTCTTCATGTTTCATCTCTTGTTACAGGATGATCTTAAACGGCTCGTCTGGGCATATCGGTATTTATGAATGAATGTCTTTATTTATAAAGGGTGACCCAATTAGCCACACTAATCTCCCTTGGGACCCTCTGCAAAGTCATACATATACATGTACAATGTAAAATATATATAACAAAACAGTGATATTTCCTTCTCATTATTGCGCACACATATACATGCAAATGCACACACATGCAAACACATTTACAACCATGTACACATTCATTCTTAATATATATACATAACTATATACATGGTTTGAGGTGGTGGTTTGCAAAATAAAGTACCTCACAGTACACAAGATTTCAATAATTATTTAAAACTGCCAAACATAACAATACTTTTACAATAATTACATTATGATTGTGTTTTTAAAGAAGTACATTCTCTAATATATGAAGGAATGCTATTCCACACACTTGTTCCAGAGTACGACATACTCCCTTTAAATAGTTCATTGGTCTTGGAGTTATATAATTTAATTCGTATGCAAATCGTAGATTTCTCTGCGAGATAACAGTATGATGATACATATCACAAAGATATGACGGGACTGCATGTTTTGATACTCAATACATACATTTTACCTTTTGGAGAAATATCCTTTGCTCGATATTAAGGGAATTAATGATAACCAGTGCTTCATTTAGTGTGGTATATTGGTCGCCTAAAATAGTACGACATGCTCTCCTCTGCAAACGTAATAACAGTTGTATGTTAGCTTTCTTTGTGTTTCCCCATATTATATAACAGTAATCTAGATGAGGTTGAACACATGCCTTAAAATGTTATCCGTTAATTTAAAGGAATATATGATTTTATTCTTGATAGTAGCCAGATGTTGGATATTTTCTTACGAATATACATAATGTGATTATCCCACTTCAAGTGTTCATCTATATGCATTTCGAGAATTGTATCACCTGTTGTAAGTTGCAGTTCCATGTTATTATATTTTAATGATAATTTGTTATTAACAAGTCTGCACGCTTTTGAGGTGTAGTAACTAACAGCACTTTAGTTTTTTCAGTGTTTAAAACCATACCATTATTTAGGCACCAAGCATTGAGGGCATTTAAAGCGGTTTGGAGATTTTGCTCAATTACTGCTTTTGATGTGTTAACAACTTAGTGCTATCATCCGCATACATGTCTGTATTAGATACAGTACCATATAGGTATATAGGGAGTTCATTTATAAATAATTAGAATAGGAGAGGTACTAATATAGGGCCTTATGGTACACCATATGTGAGTAACTGTTTATCAGACAGAACCCAATTTAGGGAAAAAAATGTATCCTATCTGTTAGATTTAAACCACTTTAAAAACAACTGTATTGTCACTACATGTATAGATCTGCACTTTGTTTTAAAATAGTATTATGATCCACTAAGTCAAACGCTTTCCTAAAATCAACCATTATTACACCAACAAATTACCTTCATTTAATTGTTTTAACCACTTGCCAATCATATGAACTAAAGCCGTTTCTCAGCTGTGGCTTTTTCTAAACGCACTTTGAGATTTACATAGCAATTTATAATAATTTAAAAACTCAACAAATGAGGGTGTGCACATGTTTTTCAATCAACTTGGAAAGAGTTGGTAAAATAGAAATGGGTCTGTAGTTGTTTACATTATCAGATGCACTTGATTTGAATAAGGGATTAACCTTAGCAGCTTTCCACGTATCTGGGAAAATTCCCTGTCGTATACTACAATTAATAATATGCGATATGTAAATATGCGAATGATATTACATTGGCTGATAATTTTAGTAATTTAGGACCAATTTGCTCAAGTCCAGTGGATTTGGATTTATCTAAGCTGAGAAGCATTTTACGAGTTTGTTCTTTTATTATGAGAGGAATGTTAAAATAAATTTTGTCTGAACAGTGCGATTTACAAATTCCTTTACTTTTGTAAAGTCCGAGTTTGAAATAGGTTCTTTTAAATTCGAATTTGCCATCTCAAAATTATCTTTTATTTCTTCACCGTTTTTATTGATCTGATTTACAGAATTTACTTTTTGCGATGTTTATGTGAAGGCACCGTGCTCTTTAAATATTTTCCATATTGACGTTGGATCTGATTTGCCTTCTTCAATTTTCCTTTAATCAAATTATATACTTTATTTCTTAAAAATTCTGTAATTTTTTGCTTTACATTGATCTCTTTCCTTTATTGCATCTAAAATATCAGAATTAAGTCAGTCAGGTTGTTGGAGCTTTGTAACTCTATGTATGCTAAGAGGCACATGCTTATCAATAACACTTGAGAAATTAGTCACCCAGGTGTTAAGTAAGTCATTTGCCTCTGTGTAACTTTCATGTGTGCTCCATGATATGATTTTAAAATCGTTAATAAAGTTTTCCTCAAGAAAAGTTTTAAAAGACTGATACTTAATAGCATGGTGAGTATTTGTTTTATCTTTAAAATTTAATTTATGTGTACAGAAAATTGGATAATGGTCACTAACGCCATTTTTTTTGTACTTTACACATATAATGTTTTTCTATATTTATCTGTAGATTAAGTAAATTACGATTTATATCTCCTGGAATAATTAATTATTTTTCTCTAACTGAACCTTTTCTAAGTGCGAATAAAAATATTCTTTCCATATTACTCTAGACTCGGGGTGTCTGCATATTGTTGTACCCTGCAACTGTGTACTATTTTTTTATGTTTGCGTTTCCATTCAAATCAGTGCATTTTGTTATTGTTAAATGTGAGAACAGTAACACTGCCGATTTTGTGATTATATTGCAGTCTACTTGAACAGACACCTGTATGATTCATGTACTTAGTGTTTAATCTTTACATAACTGCTAAATTACCTGAAATCATCTCTTGTTAAAGTGTTTATTCCATGAAATGTTTTGTGCAGACTGCTGTCGGCCATTGTTGTGTACATGTTCTATTTTTAGTAACATAAGCTGCCTATAATTCTGCAGGTCGATCGAGGTCATTTGTACATGTAAATGTCAGACTACGATTCTTAACTTTGAATATTTGTATTTTATTAATTACTTATCAGATTTTGATTAGATAAGGTGGGTCATGTCATAAAGGTTAATCTTTGTTCTTTAAATATAGCGAGTAAATGATTTAGCTGTCATTCTTAAAATGCATTTAATTGTCAGTTTTAATTGACTACATCTGTGTTTCTTTCATGTAAGTTTTGGCGTCAGCCGTTAATTGGGCGGCGGTACTCGTTTTAGCGGACGTGTGGGAAGTAGGCGAAGGTCTGGTATATAAACCACCCCTTGGATTTTAGAGAGGACTCCGTTTTTTAGTTTCATTGGGATAGGACACATATAAGTTTTCACTTAAAAAATACTTTACATTAGAGTTTACTTATTACAATTGTTTGAATAGGAACATTTAAAGGTATTTTATTATACATTTAGAACTAGTAGGGTTGTTCGATTCATTTTAAACAGAATTTAAAATTATTCTTTTATTGCTAATTTTAAAGTCACTGACAGATTTTATTTGTTTATTTATTCATCTACTAGACCAGTTATATTTATATTTATGAATTGATGAACTGAAATGTGATTATTTAGAGAATTGTATGATTAAACATATTAACTGAGCTTGATTCTTAGTAACTTATAAAGACCAAGTGTTGTTTTTTTAATATTATTTAAGGAGTCCATATTTTTTATCAAGTTCATTATAAAAGCACGCTACCACAATGAGAGACAGTACCTGCACGTAACAATATCTAGCCAGTAAGAAATGGTTTACTTTTATTTGGCTTAATCTAAATCCATATAATTTCTATATTATCATCTTCTAAATCTATTCTTCTAGTACAATTTACGCCATTTTTAACATAAACAATCAAACCACCACCTCCGTTTACTACTCTATCCCTTCGAAATGGAACTTGAAAACCATCTACATAGAATGAGTCAGTTGTATGGTCACTAGTAAATTTTGTCTCACTGTTTCCAAGCACATCAATTTCATTTTAAGGTGAAGTTAACATTAATTTAATTGGTCATTTTTTGTAGATAATATCTGTATGTTAATTTGACCAATATAAAAACCCTTTTTATTTAAACATAGATCAGTTAAGTGTGCAACTTTTGGTAATTGTTTGTTTGTTTGATTTCTTTTTATTGCAAGTGGCAGTGAAAGCACGCTGTTATTGCTCTCATGTTCACACGTACATACGCTAAGATCACAATATCTATATGTCCAAAATACTGAAACGATTTTCTGCGTGTCTGTGATCGTTGGCATCATTACCCGCCCACGGTGCTCCTATACACAGTTCCAACATATGTCCTGTTTAGTTTAAACTTATTTATTTTACATCGATTGTAACGAAAGCTCTGTGAACGTATATGAATCACCCTCGGTGTCTTCCTGGGTAGAACCAGTGCTAAGAAATGCAGATAACGTATCTTACTCAGGGACACAACGCATATGGCAATGGTGGAAATCGAACCCACTACTTTTGGATCATGGGTCCAACGCTCTACCACTAGACCACAGCGCTCCACATGTGCCCAACATTTGACTGGTTGCCAATGTCTACATTCGTCGGTGTTGTGGCTAGTTTCATTACAGTTTAAGCACATTCTAGGTTGCAAATAACGCATGTTTCTGGCATCTCTTGCATTTGCGAAGTTACCTGTTGGGCCAAATTGTTGAACTGATTTTCCGGCGAAAGTGCCCTTGGCGAAGTCATGCACAATTTCAACTGTTTCATTTATAGTGGCTAGTAATCGCTTGATTCCTGGTGTGGACGGGTCAATGTGATCCCTTTCATTCAGGAAACGGGTTAATAATTTTCCATTTTTACCGTGAAAGGAACGGTAGTCAGTTTTATGATGAACTGACAAACGCTCATTATCATGTTTACTGCGTGAACGTCAACATCGCCTCTAGGTGCTAGTTTTGACAATACTATTGTGCAGTTTTCGTTTCCAGCCTTGATGAGGGTAATAAGCTGGTCATACTGCTCTTCATTTAGTTCAGTATCAGCGTTTCTTGTACAGTACAACTGTATCAAATTGTTGCCGATCATATAGGTGTATGTCTGTTATAAGTGTTTTAATTGTTAAAACTGATACAGAGTGCTTATGGACATTATGTTTTAATCCCTTGGAAATGACACCATGCAGTATAGAGTCGTCCATTATCATAACCTTTTTGTGGTTACTTGATTTCTGTGTATTCCGAGCATGTGACTTTTGCGCCGAAGGTGGTCTCTGTGGTGCATGCAAGGATGTGTCTGATAAAACATAGTTTTCACTGATGGAGGGTCTCTGACTGATCACCGCTTCAATCTCCTATTGGGATGTAGCCTTTGATGGCTGGGAAGTTGTTTGGTGTCCAGTATGGCAGTTTTCTGCATCCTGTGAGTGAGGCAGCTGATCTGTTGGTACAACCTGTTGAGAGCAGTAGCATACGTTTGCTGCTGTTTTATTGTGTCCATTTCTTGACGTACCATCTCAGATTCTCCCTTCAAATTACTAATTGATTCACACATGGCATGAATTCATTCCTCATTTACTGCTGTTGATGATGGGAAAGATATTTCAACTGGGCAATTTCTTTCAAATTTGTATTTGTAACAATAACACATTTCTCCATTAAATACCCCGTTTTTAGTTTGAAATTGTTTTCCGTCCATGTTTGGTGAGCGGGTCCTGATACTTCCAACTCGCGACTGTATAAATCTAGACTAACTATCCATCGGACGTTCTTCACTCTGGTGTTATTTTATATACATCTATGTCATCAGGCAATAAAATCTGACTTGACTTTTGCTGTGAAAAGATTAAGATGCACATCTGACCTGATTTTATGAATATTGAGTTCTGCTCAACCCAGGGTTAGAGAGCGTGAGCAGTAGCTAGCATATTTCACTACCGTTCATGAACAGTCACAATCAAACCGTGACTGCAATATTGCGTGTGTGTCGTGTTCGACGGTTTCCAAAGGTCCACTCTCATACTCTTTTGTTACTGCGCCTGTCTGTTAACGAAAAGCTCATGGTTGTACAACATATATAAAAGTAGGTATAAATATCGAAAAGGTAAGGTAGCATTCACGTAACTGACGTAATTCTTACGAGAGAAAATGACTAGCCCATGTTTTAAAATACTCCTTTGATAAAGAGATCTTCGATTGATTCGAAGCGTTTTCGATGTATTTGTTCACTCGAATCGAGGCTTGTTTGAATGACCCAGTATGCAACTGTTAATTTACACATGCACATGTAATTTTGATTATTTTTGTGTAGGTACTGTTTTTACTCAAGTTTGGAGTTTCTATAAGATAAAGTATATCTTTCTAAAATTATGTTACATATATACTAGTTACTTTAATAGAAAATACTCTGTAGCACTTGGGCTGGCTTGCGGAACGTCGGTGGTTCTACCCAGGTGCACGCCCGTGCCCGAAAATTGCCCGGAGGGGCACCTGGGGTATTCCTCCAGCAGTGGAAGCCAGAAAGTCGCCGTATGACCTTAGCTGTTGGTGCGACTGTAAAATCCAATTCAATTCAATTCAACTGTAGCACTTGGTAAAATCGTTATATCATCATCACATTTTATGGCAATACACATAGATAAACAATTCCATTTTTTAAGACGTCGCCAATGTTTACCCTAAAACTTAACTTTTTCAAACAATTGCATATTTAATTATAAACCTCCAACTTATTTAAAAGAATATCCAAAATCAAAATAGTGTATCATTCAGAAAATAAAGTCCAACTAGAGCAAAGTCGATGGGCGTCTTTAAATATACACCTGTAACTTATTTTGAAAACTGTAGCTGTAATGTACATTTGGGTGAATTTAATCTTTTTACTTTCACATCTGGACACAGGCTATTCACCCTGGCTTTGAAACCTTCATTGTTATCTACACATCGTAAGAAACCACTGTGCCAAATATAAGAACCATCCTTCGACTGATGTAGGAGGAGTTTAGGCTACGAGGAAGCAATAAAAAAGCATGCTGACCCCATATGACCATAAGACCCTACCCCAAGAAGGAGAACCGTTCTTGTTCATATCAAGAAGCCCATTCCACATTGTATTTGTATATCATTATTTATAACATGTTAAAGAAAATCATTAAAACATTGAAACACGCGGGTTTAATGTCCATGTTGGTGAATTTTGCGTTTAGACATTGACCTCTGCCCCAGTGGTCAGAACCTAAATCCGAAACCTTCGTTGTGAACTACACATCCTAAGCAATTAATGTGCTAAATATGAACACCATCCTTCAACTGATGTTGGAGGAGTTCAAGTTAGTTACGAAGAAACACTACATATGTAATTCCCCTCCCCCGGGGATGAGGATTCGTGCGTCTAAAACAAATCGCAAAACCTGTTCTACATTATAAGTGTATATCATTACTTAAAGCATGTACGAAATCTCATTAAAACTTATTGAACTTCATGAGTTAAAGATTCATTTTTGTTATTTTGACCTTTTGACATTGACCTATAACACCTGAGGACACACCCTGGATTCGAAACATTTGCTGTCATCTACAATCCGAAGCAACCAGTGTGGTAAATATGAATCCGCGCCCCCTCCCCTTAAACCATTGAAGGAGTAGTTTAGGTTACGAGCAAAAATTGATTGACTGACGGACAGATGGATGGACGCACACACGGAGGGACAGACACATGGACGGATTAGATCATGGTTTATCCGTTTATCTTTTCTACGAAAAAGTATAGATATAATGAATGGTATACGTCTATAGAATTTAGACGTCCATCCTTTTAATTGATCTCTCTCAATATTGTCATATACCTTTGATTAAAATACACACTATCACTTTAACAACGTGCTTTATTGGACCATTGACTTCGCAATATTTCAAACAGTATATACCAGAATAGACAGCGAGTCTACCATCTCAATTGTTCGTATATGTGTTCATTGATAGCTTTTTCAGATTTCAGACAATCTGCTTTTAAATGGTATTGTCAATATATCACTAAAATGCTATTTGCAAATCTTGCTTTTATTCGTGGTTGTCAGAAGTAGGAAACGAGCGCGAGCGTTTAATTGGTATATGCTTACGATAATAAATGTCAGGTTAGAAACCAGTGACTATGACAAATAACTTTCAATTTTAAATGCACTCTGTTAAAAGCTCTACCGACCTTTTAGTAGAGATGGGTTAGAAACGTAAGGAAATGAAGAAAAAGCACAGGCATTAGTTGAATGTCACAACATAGTTACCGAATTAAATCTGTTTATTTATGGACACGTTAGACAATTGTTAAAATGTTGTGTCAACAATTTGCCATAACAAAACAGTTGCGTAGAATAATTAATTACAGTAGGTTATCATTTTGCAACATACTGCATCAGTTGTAAAACATTGTGATGAAAATAGAACAATAGAACATCTTATCGGAGTGACCATGTGGGTTTTATTACCGCCGGACGTAGCTTGCATCACTGGATGTAAGCTAAAGCAGAAGTGAGTGCGGAACAAAGCTCATACAAACGATAGGCGATATGCATAGTACACATATGACCTTACATCTACGTAGATACAAAACGAACTGGAAATGTAGCAACCACTGAACGCAGTTTACCAAAAGCACGCATCCAAAACCAACGACAATCACAGTGATTAATAGAAGCAAAGTATGCGACACTACAATTACAAAAGGGTCGGCAACAAGTTGCTGCATAAAAGCCGACGAGGTTTAAAACCAGGTTCCCGAGTGCATCAAACCTTACTCTTACCATACTGTAATTCCACTAAAACGGGGCAGTGTAAATAAGAATATCCCTACCAGACAATATCCTTTAACAAACGTGACGGAATTAATACGAGATAAAAGACAACGATGATCATGTATATATGAATATAACATTCCCAATAAAATATTTTCAATGTAAACAACGAGATCACCTGAATGGGTTGAAAACAGAGGTATTGGCTTACATATACATGTATATGGGTTTTTGACAAAACAGGCCTCTGGAGGTTTAAACCAGGTTCTAGAGTGCACCAAAAATAACTGTCATCCCAAAAAAAATGAGACTGTGTAAATAAATTCCCATCATGCTACTCGATGTAAAAGTAAGTAATTATTCCACGCAACTGTGTTTTGTAGCACATTTTTGACACACCATTTCAAAAATTGTCTAACGCGTCTTTACATGTAAATATTTAATTCGTTAACTATATTGGTATATTTAACTAATGTCTGTGCTTTTCCTTCATAATATTACGTTTCTCAACCGTCTCTTCTATAACGTCTGTTGAGCTTTTAACTGAGTGCATTTCCAATTGAAAGTTATTTGGCATAGTCACTGTGGTTGTTTTCTAACCTAACAGTAATTACCGTAAGCATATACCAATCAAACCCTCGCGTTCGTTTCCTACTTTTGACAACCACTAATAAAATAAATACTCGCAAATAGCAGGTTGGGGATATACTGACAAAAACGTTAAAAGCAGATTTGTTTGAAGTCTGAAAAGGTATCGATGAACAAATATACGAACAATTGAGATGGTAGACTCGCTGTCTATGCTGCTATATACTGTTTGAAATATTGCCAAGTCAATGGCCCAGTATAACGTTGTTCAAGTGATATTGTGTATTTTAATCAAAAGTATATGACAATATTGAGAGAGATCAATTAAAAGGATGAATTTCTAAATTCTATAGTGTATGCCATTCATTATATCCATACTTTTCGAAGGAAAAAGGGATAATCCATGGTCTAACCCGTCCGTGTGTTTGTCCCTCCGTGTGTGCGTCCGTGTGTCGTCACTCAATCAATTTTGCTCGTAACCTAAACTAAACCTTCATTGGTTTAAAGTGTGTGTGTGTGTGGGGGGGGGGGGGGGGGATGGGGGGGGGGGGGGGGGAGATGACAAGAAAGGTTTCGAATCCAGGGTGTGTCCTCAGGTGTTAGAGGTCAATGTCAAAATGTCAAAAATGCATTTTTAACTCATATGTTTTATTGAAATTTCGTGCAAGCTATAAGTAATGGTGTACAGATACAATGTAGAACAGGTTCTGCGATTTGATATACGAATCCTGCTCCCCGGGGCAGGGGACTTACATTTTTAGTGTTTCCCCGGGGAAGAGGACTTACATTTTTACTGTTTCCTCGTGACCTAAACTTCTCCAACACAAGTTGAGGGATGGTGTTCATATTTAGCTCAGTGATTGCTTAGGATGTTTAGTTCACAACGAAGGTTTCGGATTTAGGTTCTGACTCCTGAGGCAGAGGTCAATGTCAAAACGTAAAATTCACCAAAATGGACATTAAACCCGCGATTTTCAATGTTTTAATGATTTACTTTAACATGCTATAAATAATGATATACGAATACAATATGGAATGGGTTTCTTGATTTGATGTACGGTTCTCTTCCTGTGGTGGGGGACTTATGGTCATATGGGGTCAGCATGCATTTTTATTGCTTCCTCGTAGCCTAAACTCCTCCTACACCAGTTGAAGGATGGTTCTTATATTTGCCACAGTGGTTGTTTACGATGTGTAGGTTTTAAAGCCTGTGTCCAGAGGTCAAAGTCAAAAGGTAAAATTCACCCAAATGTACATTACAGCTACATTTTGCAAAAATGTTAATGACATTTCTTTGCATTCTGATTGGTTGCTTGTTAAATGAAATTCTTCTACCTCAGTTTAAGGAGAGCATTCCAATTTGATGGGTACATGATAGCGAGGTGCGGGTGTTTGCGATGGCCCACCTATCGACTCCGCTCTAGTTGGACTTTATTTTCTGCTCGATATACGTTTTGCTTTTGTATATGATTTTAAATAAATTACAGGTGTATTTAAAGACCCCGCATCGACTTTATTCTAGTTGGACTTCATTTTCTGAATAATACACTTTTTCGATTTTGGATATTCCTTTAAATAAGTATCATGTGTATAATTAAAGATGTAATGGTTTGAAACCGTTCAGTTTTAGGGTAAACATTGGCGACGTCTTAAAAAGCGGATTTTTTTATCTGTGTTTATTGCCATAGAATAAATAACAACAGTGTCTGTGGTAACACAACGATTTTACCAAGTGCTACAGTATACACAAAATATTTCTTTGTCAGCAAACGTTGGTTGAATCGAGGTTTGTTTGAATTGCACAGTAACAACACAAGACAGAGCAAAGTAATAGTCTCAGTTGTATCGAGTCTGTTAATTAGAGGTGATGTAAGATACAACACCTCTGTATGCCATTAATGTGCTTTGAACGACTTGCAGTGAATAGACGCTACGTAGCTTCAATTTGTTTTTTCGCGATGTGTTAGATATTTGATAATATATATCAAATGATTTGCCTATGCGATATGCAACTGTTAATTTACAGATGTACATATAATTTTGAATTGTTATGTGTAGGTACTATTTTTACTCAAGTTTGGAGTTTCTTTAAGATTATAAGAATCGTTCATGGGTATCCGGTGAAGATAGGGAATTCCAACCCGAGGTATAAGTGTTTTTATCGGAACCGACGCTCTGCCGATGTTCCGATTAAAACACTTATACCGATGGTTGGAATTCCCTATCTGAACCGAATACCCGTGATAGATTCCTTTTCTTGCATATCAGAGACATGTTGTGCGTTGACGCCGCCAGCTACTAACGTTTTGCATGTTTTCCTGCATACCGGATGTTGGTGCGCGTGAATTTTATCTCGACCCTAGGGTGAGATGGAAACATCTAGCCCCGGAAAAATGACGGATATCCTTGTCCGGCATGCAAGAAAAGTATCTTTCTTAAATTATGTTACATATCCTAGATACTTCTATTCATCTTTAAAGTTATTCTTATTTCTGTGTGTGTTTGTGGTTGACTGTCGTCCTTCCTGTTCGATTTTCTAGTACGGAAAGACAGTAGTGGATAAAGACTCATGAACGGGACGTTGAATTTGGTATTACATAAGTTGCTATCTCTTGGATGAATACTAATATGTACATATAAAACTGGTGTTAACGCCTACGTCACATTTACCGCGCATGCGCAGACAATTTTAGAGACATTTTGAGGACGCCATTTTTATTGCAGCACAGTCGAATATAGTCTCTATCACCCAGCCGCATGCCCACCTTTTCTGAGCGAACGGAGTAAGTGACGCAGATTGCGTACGTCTGGGTGACAGAGACTAAGTCGAATATCGTGAGGATATTAAACGAATTGCATTAGAGCTCGTGAGTAACGGTTGTCCAAAAGTTCGCGACGAAAGGTAGGTACGTGTATATGTTGTGAGTTTTGAGATGATGTATTGGTTATCCATTTCCGTTTTGATCCGGCCATTCCTATATTTTGTTTTCTTTTGTGCAGCAAGAGTGCTCCAGTTAGAACGAAACAATTTATCGTAAGTAGAATATGTGCAAGTTTACACTCTCCACTGTCATACATGTCAATAAAGTTAGCACACATTTTCAGTTTATGAATGTTTTGTGTTGTCACGGATTGATCTACATGAAATTAGTCTTGATCATGTTCGACGCCTGATAATTTTATAAACAAGCAAGCGTCGCAGATGATCTAGACTACGTATTTGTTATTCATTCTGCATGTTTAAAAATTCGAGTGAACAATTGGAAGGTTGTGTGTGCATAAACATTCCCTGACGTTTCTAAACTAAAAGAAGAACAAAATACCTAGACGGAGACGTGAGAAACATGGCTGTTGTGGTAGTCCGTGTCATTCAGACCCTGTGTATACCGAATGTGTCTAGGATATTATGACTCATGTTTCAGGAGACTTCCAGACATATTTTTCTTGAATGTTTATCTTTCGAAACATCTTGTGCTCTTTTGTTTCCACGGTCGCCAAGTGTTAAGCATACTTGACTCGAGTCCCAGAAATCACGTGTATCATACTATGATTTCCAGTGGGGTCACATCCCGGATTTTTCAAACAAACTCCCGCAGTATCTTACTTGGGCATGGTACTGTGAATATAGGTCATCCTTCGGAGGGATGTAAAGTAGTCTGTCCAGTATGCAGGGAGAACTTTACCCTGTGCTATATCTCTCTGAACTTCTATGTAAAGCAGTGATACAAATTAAACCAGGACCCTATATGAATTATATAGAGATTATTTAACTGCTGGGATCCATTATAGGGAAATCTTTCACAAGAGGCAGGCGTGTAGTTTTTTTCACGAACGAGCGCATGCGTGTGAGTAAAAAAAAAAAAGCACGTCTACCATCAAGTAAAGGATTACCCATAGTCGATCCCAGCAGTTAAATAATCTATTTATTACATTTTAAATTACGTTTTTGCAAACAAATTTTCGCTTTATTGAACGTTATCGGCGGATGATGTTGACGTCGGCAACACTTTATTGACTGAACGTCGCAACGTTAGTTATTGTTGTGTTCTGAGTTAGTTATTAATATTTAGCGATAATGAATATTCTTGCACTGAGTTCAAACACCTGCGCCTCTTTTAGCCATGTTGACATACAGAGAAAGTTGAGTGCTTCGGTGATGCCGAATAATTAAAAATAGACTAGACTGAATACAACATTTTTGTTCCTGAAGGAATTACTTTCGAGTGAAAAAAATAAACTTGATAACCAGTCACATTTAGCCAATCTCAATGGCTCGCTTATTTGAGAATTGACTGGAAATGGCGATGCACTCCATTTGATATTGGCCATCTTCACGGTAATGGATGAAATATGATATGCTGACAAAAACGGTTATTTTGCGTAATTAATTTGTTAAATATAATTGGTACGCACCAATAATTTAATTGTGTATTTAGCCTAATTTAGGGAGTTTTAACTGGGAATTTACGCAAATACGTTGCTTATCTGTAGATCTGTTCTGTGACGTTTTATGTCATAGAACTATACCAAGCCTAGTTGCATTGCCATTGTTGTGTACTGGTTAATGATATTGAGTTCTTTAAAGTTTTAATACACTAACTTTGTCACATTTCTGTTTTCTTGATACAATGGCAGGGATGATTAATGCCATGTGTAGTTGTGCATGTCATTGTTGTGTTCGAGTTGAATGACTTTTTGCGGTGTTATGCCCCATTAAAGGACATAATATCATGCTTCCCATACCCAGAAAAAGTTCAGAACTTTTTAAAAATTGTATTTAATTTAATGTAATTTTAATTTTTAAAAATTGTAAAGACTGAAATTTAAAAAAGGACAGAATGAATGCATGCATATATAATGAGAAAATACAAAAATGCAGACTCTTGTCACCATTTAGTATTTTCATTAAAATGCATTTCAATATGCTAACATGCAGAGAAATAAAATAAATAGCAATATATTTAAAAAATGTAACGCTAAACTGAGGCATATACAAGTTCAACTAACACGAGTTCCAAAGAATCTAGAAAGACCGCGCTGCAAATTCAGAAATGCTACATACATTATAAATTTGAGTAATCGCACCTTTTGTATTGTTTCATGTTGATTGAACAATCAACCATAAAATGAACCCAATTCAGAAACAGCCGATTAAACACCGGTTCACACTTGCCATTGTTCCAGTTTACGCTACCATGTGTACAACTAATTAGTAGGCACTTAAAGGGACACATGGCAATCTTGCAGTATTTTAAATGGGTGTCACAATTTATATATCCAGTATCATTTTTACTTTTACCCTGGTTACATTTAAATAAATCAAATTTTAAGTATTCACTATTTCGTCGTATTATACTATAAGTTTTAATATATTACTGGTGGAATAATATAAAAAATAATAATATGCAAAAACAAATGGCTTAATACAATTCTTATAATTAACATTAAAGAGGCACTACCTCTATCTACGCGATTTTTAATGTAAAATATTAAATACTCAATATTACTGCATTTATATGTATACAAAGCTATTTTATGAGTATTCTAAGGAGATACATGGTTCGTATTCCAGTTCTGTAAATTATTAATTATGATCAAAACAATATCTTGAATAAAATGCTGCCCAGCCTTTTATTCCTGCCGGAGAACTACGAGTTTTTACGATTTTCTCGGACATGCCCAATGCGATTCAGTTGAACGAAAACAAACTATTCGGGACAGTTCCGATAGTAAACGAATCGATCGGAACTCTTCGCCAATCCGACGAGGCAGTTCCGATTGTAAACGAATAAGATCGGAAATCTCCGCAATCGGCTTGTCTAAAACAATTACGAATACAATTTCAAAAATCCGATCTGTTCAATCCTGTTTTTCGACAGCAAAACGCATATTACATGGGGTGAAACTATTGCCATTTACCTTTTTCATAGTCCTCTTTATAATTAAGTAAAGTTTATATCAATTGGTGGACAAAAAGATATAGGTAGAGCCTCTTTAATGATAAAAACTAACGGGGCGCTGCTAGTTTTTGAAAACTCAAGATTGCCATGTGTTCCTTTTACACTTATCAGTGATCGTAAAGTTCAAAAACACAGACAGGCTGAGTATCTCTGGCTAATTCGTAAGCAAACATTTTCAAATTTTCTGTTTTGATCAGCCATTTTGGCCGCTAGAGGGCGCCACATTATTTGATGTTTTACCCGGCTCGATCACACAGTTAAATCTGTGAATAATGTCACAACTTTATATGACAGATAATGTTGAGCGCGGGAACACAAACCAGT